>JAHZNE010002551.1:0-44658 GCA_027744055.1 Callyntrura sp. NNG-2020 | reverse complement strand
ATTTCTCCCCATAAAAAGCTTTCAGAGGCTTTTCCAGTCAAGCTAGGACGGGTATAGGCTAGTGCGGACTAGGAGAGTAGAGCTGGGTAAATGGGAGACGTTACATAATATAGGACATCCTCACTACTCAACACTGTTTGCCAATAATGTTTGCAAACATTTCGCTGTGCATCTATATACGTAAAGCTTTACTAGTAAGTGAGATCTATCCCTATAAACTTACAAGTAAACACAGAATTGACGGTCATGTGCTCCGACTGAGAAAAACACGCAGTTGGTTGAATCAGACTCGCTTTTGTCATTTGCCTCATTCGTTCTACTTTTCTCTTGGAGAGGGAAAGGCAAAAGAAAAAAAATTATGAATGTTATGTTTTTTTTCTTTTCCAACACCAGGTTCATGTGGTTGTGGCCCAGAGAGAAAGTAACAGTAATGTGATTCCCCCGTTTTTCCTTTTATAACGGCCACCACCACCACTGCTGCTTTACTGTCTGCATTTATTTTTTAAACAATAATCGCACGACAGAGTACGAATACTTGCGAGAGGGAAAGGCGAGGGAGGAGATTCGCTCATATTTTTTTCGGAATTCTTTCGGTAAAAGGATACAACAGACGAGGAATGTGGGAGAAAGCACATTGTTTTGATCTTGGCAACAGCTGGTCTGTTGGCTGGGGCTCACACATGTGTTGTGTGGTAGGCAGTATACCTCCAACCAGGACCTGGGAGGAGGGAAGAGGGGCCCCGTTCAACCCTTTCGCTGGTGCAGTCACTTTTCTTAGATCTTCAACCTGGCCATTATAATCACCCGACTACTCGTCGTCCATAGTCTCCTCCGAATTCGTCCTTTTTGGAGAAAGTGTGCATGAGTATGCTTGCGTTCTTAGTTTTCATATTGTGGGTTGGGATTTCTTAATGTGTCTTAATAAAAATAGAGGATATTCAGGGAGGCAGAAAACGAACATTATGTAGTTTGGTTGCCTATATAAATGAATGTCTCGTAATATGCATGCGTTTTTCTTTGGGTATTAGCATTCCTCCAAAGTTGGCTTTATTCGTCAGTCCTTCATATTACATACAAATAGTCGTATACATTTTACGCAAGCATCATCACATGTATATGCGGAGCCTACAATGTAGACACTTCTCTCAAAATGATATTAATGATTGTTATAACGCCTGCATTACGTTACATAGTAATATCGCTTACGCAAGCAGAGATGATATACAAAAGAGACCAATTTACGGGAAAGCGTTTTCCATTAAAAAGGCATGCCTTCGTGCCTGTATATCTACTTACGCATGCTTGGACAATGAGTGGAATCTTTCGCACAGCTTTGCACTCTTTTTTCAAGCAGCTTTTCGTTGCATGTTGTTACGAGTTGGTAAAATAGGAAGGTTTCACGTAAGAGTGGCACGCACGCGGTCATTATACTTGGTCATATTTCATGAAGAAGATTGCGTGAGATATTTTTTAAATAGAGGCAATGCAAGGCATGACAGCAGTTAGGTTCGAGGAACGGTTGGTGAAAGGAAGGATTCAACATATGTAGTTTCCAGTGTAATAAAATTACATAAATTAAATTCGGGACAATGTTCTTCAGGCGGGATTTGCAATTAGAAAGCGGTGACAAGCTTAGAGCTGCATTTAAAATACACACCGGCAGCAGCTTTTCAATTCGTAATGTTTCAAAGCGGTAATTACTTTCCATGATTCTCTTTCCATTTAATATCACAATTTGCACTGTCAGTTACATGTCTTAGCTCTTTGCTAATTCTCAAAATTAAGAAATCTTAGTCTCAACGTCATTACTCCCGAACGGAAGCATTGGCTTCCTTCGAAAATAGGATTACAGCAACCGCGACTGAAAGGTATATAACGCTTTATATGTGTCTGATGACTTATGTCTAACATTTTAGCATAGTTACGTTTAGTTTGGCTACTATATGTACGCAGTAGGTACCATTGCATTAGTAGGCATTTGTCGTGTATTGTCACAAACAGGATAAACGGAAAATGTAAATTTTCGTCAATATTTCGTCACATAATTTCTGCAAAATGTCATATTACTCCCACACTTTCCCATTTCCCAATAAAATTTCCCATTACAACACGGGCGCCTGACTGCTTCGGTGAATGAATCCTTTTGTGCTAGCTACCAGCTCCACTGCGTCTTTGCTTGGTTCTTGTCCCTCTTTTTACTCGCTCCTGCAAACATAAATCTACGATGATGATGATGATGATTCAATTGCCACTGGAGTAAAGTCACCAGACAATATGTGTGCTACACATACGCACAGCGCCATATACAACGACTAGCCATATTGTGCCATTACCATCGCGTCGTTATTGGATCTGATCGACGGAAACACCACCATTACCACAACACACCATGTAATGAAAGAAGGTACCACACGTAGCATTATACAGAGTCTTCATGTCCTTTCCGCCTAGAATATGTAGACCCTGGTTCAGACGTGTTTATCAAGTGAAAGTAACGTCAAATAAAAAACAACGCAGTAGTGTCAGGTTTGAGCATTGCAGGTTGGATGACTTGTTAAAGTAGTGCGAGATGCATGTTCCCAGGTTTATATTGTAACCTTTCGTGTTTACTCTTTCCTAGGAGCAGCACAATACGAAAGGTTGCAAAATTGATATATTATACACATACCATGCTGGATATAATCGCCCGAAGAAAGGTTTTATTTTAAAGATATCAAAACGATATTCGACAATTTTCCCCAACAACTCTATTTTCCCACTGATAACCATCATATGTGCATTTTAGAAGAGGCTATAGCGAATATATTGAGCCGAAATACAAAACAATATACGTCATTGCTTTTCTTATACCATATGGAACAAAGTTACTGTAGTAACCATGTGTTTATTATTGCATAAATTTTTCAAAAGGACATCCTAACGACAATGACAATACTCCAATCACGGTAATGTAATATTATATTAACGTAGATAAGGTTTCAGTTTAACTGTAGTAAACGTCGCATATCGTCAAGCCAGATGTAGCCTATAATCTACAAATTTCTAAATGTAATCATAATCATGAATGTGTCGAAATTGCTAAAAGTTGTTAAAATCAACCCACACCACGACCATGCTTAGTTGCTTAATGACGTATCATCGATGGTGGACGGAGTTCGGACAATTTGTTAGACTCATAATGCATTTTGAATAGTTATCCCGTTATATGCAATAAGATGCCACCCACTAAAACTCAATTCGTGTAATTGGTGCTATATAGCATTTTTCATATAAATGTAGCCCGTGTTGTTGCACGATTTAAGTGGCTTTGGAGAATCCTTTCCCCATTACTACCTCCACTGCAACCACTCCAAACATGAAGCTCTATGAATATTCGGAATGAAGGAAAGCTTTTAAAAAATTCGCTCGTACAATTTGTTTTCAGTCAAAAAGTCATTAGCCGGTCGTCGAGATGCTGGTAATGGCTTACATGACTGTCCTTCAGTCAACCGAGCCTAGGAGAATGCAGTGCGATAATGGATTTTTTATGATGGCCTTCTTCAAACGCTTGTTTCATATACAACTGTAGAAATATGTATATTTCGTAATTGCAAAAGGTCCCTCCAGCACTCCGAGGTGACAAACAAATAGTGGTGGTAAAGCAGTGGCAGCCCGATCGTGTGGGCGAGACAACTATGTTTTTTGTCATATAAACTGAGTAGGTCCATAACAACATGTCAGGTGAAAGAGAAGGATGACGTTAATTACCCATCTGGAAATATGTTCACACAAACACACTCCATCCATTTCCAACACTTTTCTTCCGATGTCATTTAACTTAAGTGCTGGCAACTACAACCTTTCTACTTACGTGTGGAGCCAAAGGTGACTTTTGTTTCAAAACCTCTAGCCACCACCAACCCGATTGATTTTACTCGTAACGTTTGTATCAAGGTTTTCCCCTTTTGAAATACGCTTTTTTCGTCGAAATTGGTGTACCTTCCTCTGTGTGATCGTGATCTAAACACAAATTGAAATGTTTTATTGAGCGTATGATGACGAGGACGATGATGATGATGATGATAGGGTTCGTTCTGTTTACAAAGCCCTGTTGAAAAATACTTCTACTTTTACATCGGATTTCTTCCATCGACAAAATGGAAAATTCAAGCACGATTTTGTTGTTAAGCTTAACATAGAAAAGTAGGCCTTTCAAAAGAAAACGCGCACACACTCCCACAGAAAAAAAATCCTCTAATAGCTCTGAAGACAGACAAAAAGCAGGGGATCCAATGCAAAAATGTAACGGAGTTTTAGTGGAGTAGATGGTGACGGTGGTGGGTGATGATGATGATAATACCACATGCCACAGCGCTACATACCCAGATTTCAACTGTTTTGTATGGAAGCGTCAGAAGGACCGACCCTGCCGAAAAACGGTAACAATACAAGAGCATCATGCATTTCGTTATTCTCTTGCATGAGAAGAAATTGTAAATGAGATCACCACGCGCAAAAGAAGATGGGAAAGAAGGGGAAAGTGGGTAAGTAGGATTTTGTGCGTTTTTCTACTCACCAGTCAGCTACCCGGGTACTTTGTTTAAAGAGTATGTCTGCAGTCTGCACACACATCGCATCACCAACGTACTCAAAAACACAAAATACAACGCTTATATAGCTGCTGCCGTTGTTACAGGAACTGGATGCTTCTTACTACTTTGTACAATGCTCTCCGCCCGTTTTCCACCATGCAACAGACAAAAAACCACTCTCGTACTCCCAGTTTGTTTGGATAATATAATTTTTCCTGAGTGAGTACAACTTTTTGCAAGTCTTGTCTTACAAGCTTCCTTCCTTATATATCGCGTTTCGCTTCCTAGAATGCTTTTTTGGTTGTTTGCAGATTTTTTTTTATCCTTTACCTCGTTTTCCTCTTTCCTTGCTACTTTTACGCGCACGAAATAGTTGTAAACAATAAATTGTGAAAAACTTGAATGTCGATTTTTACCGCATATGCGAATTTTGCTTCATAAGAAATTCAACACGATTTGGCGTATATGGGTGTATGTATTTAGTATCATGCATGTTATTTGGATTCGCATGAATTTCGTGTTGCTCCTATTCCAACTTACGTCCAAGTCCTTCTCTGCTCACATTTACCCAAAGTTTGCGAAAATTAATGATTGATGTTTGAGACTGTGTAGCGTGCATACAGGAAATAGAAAAATAATATTAATATACTTATTGTCAGACAGAAAATGCCACTGCCGTCTGCAAAGTTTCCGCTGCCGTCAAGACTTCCAAACTTTCCCCCCAAAAAATTAGCTGCTGTCAATCAAACCTACCTCTGCGCAAAAAAACCACTTCAGTTTTGAACTTTGCTGAACAGTAAAAAAATTAACCCGACAGATTCCAATAAGAGTTTTCACTCAACTGCAGGTAATACTGATTTTAAAACAATTTTTATAATGGAATAAATCTTGCCTTGAGACAACATTTCGTATACATACTTTTGCTAAACAGACAGTTAAGAACCTTTCCAACAGTGTCGTAATCTACACAGCCTCTCCAGGAGCACACACGTATGATGGTAAAAGTTGTAGAAACTTTTTCTTTGCCAGAAAAGGGGTTTTCGCGAGATTTACCCGTTTTCCTTGAAAAAGTTAAGACAAACTAAATAATACATAGGATACCCATTGTCATTATCATCGTCGCGTCATCGTTATCACCATGCTCTTGTAACACAGAAACACACTCAAGTCTGCCGTATCGCTGATGTTTATCTATTGAGAGTCTTTTCATTCGATCTGGTACTTACTTTATACTTGTGTGAACTCAAATAATGACATGCAGCTGACTAGGACTCCTTAGACTAAAAGAGTAAAGCATAATAAAAAGTGGAATCGAAAAAAATAACGATACCACACTTGACAGAAGTCTCCTCTCAATTTTGCAGCAGCAGTAGTAGTAGTAGTAATAATAATAATCATAATGAGAATAGGTACTTCCGATTTCAGGATTTTCATCTCCCAATCTGCGTACACTTCAATCTCTTTCAAGCCTTTTTTGTGAGGACCTACCCTAGTGCTGTTCCCTCTTCATTTTGAATGTATCGTGTATATGGATCTGTACAAATGTTCTCAAGTATTTACATCCAACGATATGATACTTTTATCAGTTCAATAGTTTAAATAGCTAGCGATAAGGGCATTCGTGAAGTTTTTTTCTCTTTCTCTCTCTCTCTTCAGTTTTCCTGCACTTGTCAGTAACTTTTCCTTTCATTGATAAAGCAGTTTCCACGTTGCTCAATGATACTACTTTAATACAGTTGTTATACACTGCTCTGATCCCTCTCGTATGTCCTTCATGTATTTACGTGACCATGAATGAAAAAAGGCAATATTACAAAGTTTGATTATTTTTATCTCACGATCTGGCACATACCATTTTCCCCAATGGAGACACAAAAACTTACAAAGGGAGAGAGAAATGGATCTGCATCAACACCCTGCGGCAACAACACATCGTGTAGCAGCTAATAAAGGCGACCCGCTTTTTAACAGGCGAGTCGGATTCGCACTTTCCCTTTTTGGCACATTTTGTTTGTGTTGTGTGTAATGAAATGTAACATCATGTCGAGTGGATATTTTGAAGGTAAAAGTTTGAGGTTACCCCATTTAATTTGTGTTTTCGGTCCCTTTTCCTTTTATATCATTTTCAATTTCTGTATCACATCTATGTACCACCATTCATTGGTTCAGCGGCTTTTTTACTGGGAAAGTCGGTGAGTCTTTTATGAAATTCGCTCTATAGCAGTACATGTCCTGATAAAATATGTGGTTGGTGTCACATACACCAGCAGTATGTGTACCGCACGCCTACAGTAGTTGTAGTTGTGGCTACTTTCTCGTATTGCATGACTGGCTATGTGGCTCCCCCAACAAAAGTTTCCATTTTTCGTTTATCTAAGCGAATATTTCACGTCGGTTTTTATGCAATGGTTTTACCACCCAACTGTAAGATCAGATTAACCGAGTTACTAAATTAGAGAGTCAATATTGTTCTCGTCAATCGGGCGTGGTTTTTAATGGGAATTATGTCCTCACATGTACTTCTGCTACAATGGGAGTCAGTGCTGTTGTGGTTTTTAATGACTGGGGAGATGTGAAAATGGGAGTAAAAAGTTTTTATTGTATATCAGTATAGCACCATCAGCGATATGATTAAAAGTAGGCTATTTTGCGTGAGCACGACGCGCGACTAGCAGCATGTATGTATTCGTTTGAGGCTGGAAATTCCTAACTTTCATTATCCTTGACTTCCCATCAGGGGTGCCAAAGCTAAGTGCTCACAAGAAAAAAAAAGATCCGCTTAAACGCATGCACACTCTCTAAGATCATTGTATGTACCTGTTTCTCTGGCTTTTTACTTTCTCTGGGCGTCAGCCACAGCGTAATAATATTAATGGGAGCAGTAGTGGTGGTTAGCTGGGATGTAATAATAATTACTTATGTGATGACGATGACAATGACAGCTGCCGTAGGCAGAGAGGCAAACACATCTCTGCTAGGTATTTTCTTTTCACAAACTTTTTAATAAACTGGATAAGAGGGGGTTGTCCTACCAGAGAGGTTAAACTGACATCACACATCACAAAGTACAATGCTGCCAGCAGTATATTACCCGACCGCGATGGGCAAAATATACAATAGGAGTAAATATAGTGGACATGTATATAATAACACCACATAATATCTGCTTTTGGCACATAATGCTTTTCCCTCTAATCACCGGAAAAACCACCTAACGACAAGTAGAGAACCTAGTGAAAGCGCCTTCCAGGAAAGTAAATACTTGGAAGTAATAAGATGTAAGATGGGCAAAGATTATCATGCCGCACGGCTGGTTAAAGGGTTCTCAAGCCTCGTGCATATTTCACACATAGTGTTTTTATCCTTGTAATCCCCTTCAAGCTGACTACCAACAATAACAACAAGGAGCATACGTCTCTAAATATGTTATATGAACAACGTGACATTTTCATTTTGCCCAGCCCCGTAATTACTACAGCCTTAGGTTAAGGCTTGCCAAGGAAACAGATTTTTCTTCAAAAGCTTCATCATCATTGATTTCAAAAGGCACGTCGTTATCATCGTCTTACTGCGCATTTTTACTCAAATGAATGCCTCTCTCTGTCCGTCTATTTAACGAGGGATAATAATTTTAGCAACAGCAGCTGCTGTCGTTGTGCTCTTTGTTATTTACTACCGTCATACGCCACCACTCCCGTTACAAAACTACTTCCACTTTTCGACTGTCACACAAAGTACGGTGTGTTTATCCAGTGGAAACCAGATGCTGTTGTTAATTACACGCTGTCATGTAGTGGTGGTAGTGATAAGATGATAAGTTTGTATTCTTAAAGAAAAACGTTTTATTTCCGCAATAGAAATTTACAATGCTAGCAAAGAGACGTGAAATGAGAGCAGATATGGCACAGCTCCCTCGGTTATCTTTATCACCCTTATCATATATCATCATCATCATCATCGTCGTCGTCATGTAACCGGAACATGTATGAGTGTATGTATGAGCAATAAACGGCATCATCAGCACAGTACCGCACTAATATTAAATTGGAAATTCAATATACCCACTCGCACTCTCCATCTATCCATGTCTGCCACTCAATCACAAGCCCGTTGATATAAAACACCTTCCAGCGACTTACCCAAACAAGCGTACGTAGTTATATTACAGACTTCAGACGCACCACCGCGTCTTGTTCACAAAGGCGGACATGATGATTATCTTCCCTTCTGGAGGAGTTCTCCGTATCACCAACATTATTATTATTATAGTCAGTTCAGACCAGCTCCTCGTTTCTTGAGCATCGTAAAATTTTGATAGCGGTGGATTTCTCATTATTTTTATATACATTAATAGTTTAGCCTTTTTGAAAGTCCAAAAACAGTTGCTATAGGACATAGCAGCTGTGGTAGTAGTAACAGGTAATTTCTTTTATCCTGTTAATGGAGTTAAATGGAGCTTCACGGAACGGAAAGGAAACGTTGATGACAGTTATAATAGGATTACTGTCCGAGTAAGTATTCATTTTTATTCAATGAAAAGGCTATGTCATCATCCAGATGGCGGTTAGTATTACCGCTACTGCTGCCGTCGTCGTCGTTGTCATCAATGCATTTCAATAGCAGAAAATTACCCAGTGCACGATGATGATGATGATGATGGTTATTATTATTATTATTTAAAGAGGGCATCGCTCTTCCGTCCACCACCATACCAAATCGCAACATCACTTCTACAACTTCTTCTGGAGTGGATTCCACTACTATAGTACTACACGCTGCTACCTCGATTACCACTGTCAGCCCTAACCACTTTACTATAAAAGGTCGATTCATTTGCTCTTGTTATAAGTTATAGATAGGTATTAGGTATGAATGAATAATAATAGTATCATGTTTTGCTGCGTATATCGTGTTTATGTTTGCAAACATTATGTATATTCCAAAGAAATAGAAGTAATGGATTCAGTTGATGGACAACTAGTCTAAACTGGAAGGGTATAAAACCCCCGATAAGTATCTAGTGGAAGAGCCAAATCTTCCGATTACGATTAGATGTTGTATATGTTAATTTAAAGTCAAGTATGAGTTAATTACTGAAAACCCCACCTAAATTGGAGTTAACGTGCCTGAATTATTAAATAAGCACTATTTGACCTTTGACGACACAAGTAAATCAAACCTTGTCAAACTAACGATTAATGAAACGGTAAATCTGTATTGATGCACTAAATTTAAGGTTATTTCCATGTTGTCTAGGAATTGACCCCTTTGTAACCCGCCCTGTTGAGGTTGACCTGAGAAACCATATTCGTACTCATAAATTATAATAAACAAAAATGCATGTGCACGGACTTTGAAGTTTGAAGCACGGACACGCAGACAATATCTTAAAATCATTAACTAAAACGGGTTGCATAAATGCTTTCAATAGTTCATGAACACAGCAATATAGCTTGTATCTTCACTAAATGCTTCATTTATTTTCTCTTTGCCGCTCCACACACTTATATATTTATAAATGGTGTGACAATTTTATAGCGTGCGACCACTGTAAATTATATTTAGCAGTTTTTTGTACCAATATCGTGCACACAACTGTTATAAATACACTTTCATGATATGATAAATGACGAGAAAGCCGAAATGGGATGGAGGCATATAAATTGCAAGCAATGACCATTTATTGGAAAGTGGCAGCGTATTTAATGTTTACTAACAACACAAGACTACCTTAAATGCGTAGCGTAACACAAACTTATATAATAACATTTGTAGGTTGCTTGAGGCAACATAAAGATGGTTAGTTGTTAATGTAGCATGTAGTTAGATGGCGAAAGTGAGTATGAAGAAAAATAAGTAGAAAACGCGATCAATAGCTTGGCCATGTGGCAGGTTCAAGGACCGAAAGAAAGGCAAACCTAAAAAGTAGTACGGTCGTCATGCAGAAAACTATTTTTTGCAAGGAAAAGTGTGTACATGTGTTTAAATGTATCGCCGTTGTATTTTTTCGTAGCAAAAAAAGTTTGTTTGCAATGCGCTGCAATAATAATACATTTAATATGCCATGTGGTCGTCGATAAATGTTTATTTGGATGTTCTGAAAAAAGGAGATAGGAGATGAAAAGAAATAAACATCTCTCTCGGCAAATTGCAAATCGTGCGCCTTTCAATATACATGTTCACTTTTAGCTTTGTTCGGTTACTTACTGTTACGTTACTTGCTAACTTGCTCATGGTGAGGTTGATAATGATGCGGAAATCGAACCGAGGTTTCGCTACTCTTGGAAGTAAAGGATTGCTTGCTGCCGAAGAAAATAAACTCCCTTCTCAATTATTCAATCGGCATTTACTGACCAGTTGATTACTTTCTGAATGATAAGAAAGAAAACTGACACTGATGGGGTGACGATGATAAACTTTTTTGTGGGAAACTTGTGGTGCTGGTGCACCTTTTCGTTCCATCGACGACGGTAGAAAGTCAACTTTGATTGAAGTTAATCTCTTTTAGGTAGGCTTCCACAAGATATTTATAATATGCAGGTAAGTGCGTGCACGCCAGCATGAAATTTAGTGGTCACAAATGATCCAAATGTACAACTTTGGGTCAGACAGTAATAGAATGGCGACCGATCAACAACGTGCAATTCCTTTGCCTTTCCCGAGTCAACCGCGTTTTTTAGCGTATTCCATTACGGCATGTTTGTCGGCAAGGTATCAGGGAAAGTTTAAAAATTTTGTGGTCGTCAGTCTACTTTTAAGTGGTTTGGCTCGATGGGTTTACCGTGTGTAAATTTAGATGAAAATTTATAGCGATTTTGTAAAGGAGTAATAATTTGGTTACGGTGGAGGTGCAGTGACTTCTGCCTAGGTGTGAGCCATGTAACGTAGCAAAAGTGTGGTCTTTATTAAAACATATATGGATTCAACATAAATATATGTAATGCAAGATTCTATTACATAATAGTGTAAATTCGTCTTAACAATTTCAAGTTCTAAACTTTTAATTGCATTTCGTTAAAGTCTTGGAATTGATGTGATTAATTGATTGTAATTTGGAGAAAGAGGCACGTATACAGAGTACAACAGTAACGTTTGTTGTGGCATATTGGTGTGGGTATTTACGCTGTTTCCTTTCCAGAGTCAAAAGAGTAGACTATGCATTTTGCAACAGAACACAACCGTTGTTGCTTAGCTTTTCCTTTTCTCTCCGGCAGCATACATTTTTCTCAATTAAATTGAAATGCGCATTTATCTCTTTCAAGTGGTTAGTCATATCTAAGTAGAGAACAATAATTAATTAGTAATATGCGGAAGGTCGACCTTCATGCTATGTAGCTTTTGCTTATTTCACAAAATATACTCCACAAAATTCAGATTGGACACAGCGGGAGTTAACAGAGTTGAAAGGTTTCTGAACGTTATACTTTTCAAAAAAATCTTAGAAATTTATAGAACAGCCAATAAATTAAATGCTTTCCGTAGTTTTACACCCAAGTGGATTACACCTAACCGACCTCAGCGTGTGAAACTATAGGTATCTATGAAACTACTTATCGTCTAGGCGCTTCTAGTTTTCAGTTGGTAAGAAAATTAACTCAATGTAATTCAAGGAAAGTCTCAATTCCATAAAAATGTGTTGGGCTTCGGATATCGTTGACATTACTCTCTCCTTATTGGAACACAATCATGGCAAATTGATGGGTTTCCAATTTTCTTTTAAGCATACAAACAAGTATACTACTACAAGATTGTAATGCTGAAATTCCGATCAGCCAATCCTTTCCGGTTAGTAAACCATGTTAGTTGGGATTAAATTCGACTAAAATTCAACTGTAGACAATAATAAACTTAGTTTCGTTTCTATTTGCTGATCGAGAATGAAATGTTTTTCTTACGTATTTCACTAACCGCTTTTTTGGAATAGCGCTCGGCCCTATACCCTGCTGCCTGCTGCACGAACGGAGAAATTTCAATTTCTCACTTTCCTTTCCGTTTGTAAGACTTGGATACTTACAAACTCGTAGTTCGTATCCGAAACCTAACTTGTTTTATAGGTGACCTGACTATAACATGTTAGATAGGTTTATCGTTTTTAAAAACGTGTTATCCACATTTATTCCATTAAGATTACGTGCACTCAGTTATCTGATAATAAAGGTTCTGTGCATTAGCACAGAAGTAATTAAGCGTTATCGTTCATTGCCATTTGTTTGCTTGCAACCATATTTCTACCAAACTCCAAGCTTGCAGTAGTTCCACATGTTTTTCTTATGAGTTCATAAAAGCGCACACATGTTCACCGTATTGGAGGTTTTTAGGAAGGATGGAGTGAGTGAGAGAGAGAGAGAGAGAGAGAAACGGGAAAAGGTAGATTGAATTACGAATCTAGCTACTAGCATTTCTACTAGTGAAATTTTCCAAAGTGTTTTCCCAACTTCCTGTGTTAGATAGAGAAAATGATGGTTACAACGAGGGAGCTGACATTTTAAATGAAGAGGCCACTGCTACACTACGGATAACGTAAAGAGGGAGAGAGAGAGATTTTAATTGGAACTGTACATTTAAGCTGCCAGTTGCTCTGCCGGCACTAATTCTATTCGAAGTAGCAAAAAACTTTTAGGACACAATTTATGGAAAAAATTCCTTCATTTTAATGATGAGCTTAAAAGTGGCACTGGGTGTTATTCCTGATTAGGTATCCAGTATTCTAGCGAATCCCAGGCTGCTAACTCTCAGCAAAATAATTAAAACACGAACAACAGCATTTCGCTTACACATTCCAAATGTACTCGTAACCGAAACGAATAAATATTAAATGCTTACGTAAATATGGGATTTCCCTTGTGACACACTACCATCCACCTGTGTCATGTTTCTAGTTTTCAGGTCCATGTTGGGAGTTCCTCTTCCTACTCTTTTAATTAATCTTATTATTTGTCTTTGTTGTTTCTGTTTTGTCGGGTGGACGGAGCTAAACGACAAATTTGGGAGAAATAATAATTGCGTAATGTGCCCCAAATGCATACTTTTGTGCCAGATTTTTTAAATACAATTTTCCACCCTCGCTGTTCTCTTATATACCTGTCGGCCACATACCTTACCTTGCAAGCATCAAACGATTTGCTTCTTTCTCCCTCCCCATGTTTGAGCAGTCCGCCTTAATTAAATAAAGCTCAAATTTATAAACATGTCGAAAATAAATTCCAGTTTATTCCCGACCGGAATATTTCCAACATTGCCCCCATCCCCCCAAAATTGGTGTTGCTTTAGGAGGTTACTGTAAAATGCTATAATTATATCATGTCATTCACATCATCATCATCATCATCATGTATATCCAGTTGTATAGCCTTCCTGGTATGTTTCATTTTCAGGTCATGCAAAGACCTTGGTTCGCCACCTCTTCCTCGCTTTATAGTCTTCCGAGAAAGACAAAATTGCTACAATGGCTGCCGCAATAACCTTTCCGCGTTCTAATCCACTAGTGCTCACAAGCACACACATTGGTTACGGACAAGAAAAGTTCAATATGTGTGTATCTCATTTTTGCTAAAAAAAACTTTTTATATCCTCAATTTAAATGATTTTGTTTCAACAATTTCATTTCAATGTAAAATTGTGTAGAAATTTCATTTTTGTTGATATTGTTGCACATACAATTTCAATACGCGAATGTATATAGGTTCAGCTAACAGCTCATGTGTCATGTAATATCAATAAAATCAGGAAACATTATGTCAACAGTGCCAATAGTAAAAGCACCAGTACCTCCTGTTACAAACAGGATGGTGCTATGGATTAATGAATGGTTTGTCCATTCAAGGGAATGTTTACATTTTTTGATTCTCCATATAGGAAGTACGTACCAAATGAAGCGATCCAATGTTCCACAATCCTTGTGAGTCAATAGTTGATAGTACGCGGGCAAAAATATTTATCAGCATACCTACATACAAAATAGGGGGAAAATGATCTTAATATCCAGAAAAAAATATGTTGTGTTCATAATAAAAGGCAAGGAACAACCATAAAATCATGCCGGTGTCCATGAAATCATTTTAGGGGAAGAAATATTATTTTTTTTGTGTATAAAACTGTACAGCGCATCGAACTTTCTCAGCCAAGAAACCATATTTATTGTGCATATGATATTTTTCTAATAAAAGGAAGTTATTATCCTAACTGATGGAACGTTGTTACGTCATGCATGTGTCCATTGCATTGTAATAAGATATAACCATGAGTTGAAGAGAAAACTACCAGAGATGATTGAAAATTGACTAATTAAAAAATAACTAATTGATCTTAATAATAAAAGAGAGCGCGAAAGATTCCGTCAATCCCTTAGTGTGAACCTCAATACTCGTATACATAAGAGGATTGTTTGAGCCGGAAGCCTGCAGGCCAGCACAATCAGGCTTTGAAGTTTTTAAATATTGGGTCACCGGTTTTCCGGCTTTGTTGTTGTCTAAACACGACCAAATGCCAGACTTCAAATGTAGTGACATATTTCATGATTCTAGGCACATTTGCACATTCTGCTCTCATAATGAACTCACTGATTGTGAGTTTCACTCCGTGTGCTATGCTGAAATCAAACAAAGATGTTTAATTGTTAACCAAGAGTCATCATTCTGTCCTTTTCACTTATTCCTTTTTTGTGTATTTAAACTAACTCAATGTCCCATTGAATAATTGTAGAATTACTGCGCCTTATTTTATTAAATATTTTACAGAATTATGTTAATTGGCAGAGCCAATGTAATATTATTCAATGTTTTATAAAATATTTGGGCGTTGGTTTTAAAATGCGCAATCCAATTCTTTGATTTACATAAATAATAATCAATAGTTACACAACATTTTTCGTTAATATTAATACTTTTGTAGTTCGATAATTTTGTATTTGTTATATAAATCGATATGCCTACACGATTAGGACGCTGCAGGTGCTAGCTGTGTATTCCATATGAAACCTCTGTCTTAGCTGACAGTATTTGAACGTCTGAAACTGACGGATAATTCACCGATGACAACCACGTTTCTGATACCCCGGATTGTGAAACGGATACCCGTGATTGCGATATATGCGTATGGAGAGAAAGTTAACAATTCGTAATTCGGAACTGTATAAGACAATTAACACGAGGAAACCATATATATTTCTATCTACAAAGACAGCGCTGTTCTGTGTGGTATACTGTTGTTCAAATATGCCTAACTATCAGATGAATAATATAGCAGCATACAGAGCTGAACTCATGTTTGCTTTTCCAGGTGAGGTATTGATGAAAGTTGTGAGTAATGAGTAGGTATGCATTGTATAACAACTAATAATGAATAATTGGAAGGCCTTTAAAAGTGATTGTGTTTCATGATGCTGTTGACAACCACAGTGATGGTGACGACCGTAGTCGTGGATGTTTGTGCTTTGCTCATATATGGCTTTGTTTGACCTAATTTCACATCCCACTTAATTATCTCACTATTTACGCGTTTCCAGTAGCATTATTATTAATGCTTCTACCACATCCGCGCAGTGTGAAGTACGATACTTGTCCGTGACAAAAGTAAGACGATGATGATATAGGGAAAGTGCGCAATTCAAAATAACTTTCTATTGGAAAATGCAATTAACTGACAATTATAATTACTGTCAACTGTGCTGTAGTGTAATGTGTAATTCTCTTTACGTATCATACTAATCAATGTTTGTATATTTATTAAAAACCAGCACGAATACGGTAATTTAATGTTCATGACACATGTTGACAAATATACACGAAACCATTAAATTTTGGATGCGACTACTGTAATGCTTTCGCATTAGTTTCAACATTCATTTCACTTCAACTACCAAAAATAATAAAATTAAATGACCAATATTACGTAAAATACGTCATAAGTTTGCCCCGTTTTCTTATTTTTCATCAATCCAGTATTGCTACGCATAGAAAAGTGGCTTAAATCCGATAAACGTACAAAAATACGGTAAATGTGACTAAATTCCGGGATACCGCAATTACAATTGTCGTGAATTGAGTGAAACTGCAATGCTATTTATTTGGTACTACTCCTGACGTCTAATACAATCAGCATCGGTTATCAGTATTATTGATTACAATAGCATTTCTGGAAGTTCTAATGTAAAAAAATTAATGTTGTAATTTTACACTTTTTAAAGCATACTGTTATTTTTGTTGTTCAATTGGGCTTACGTTGCCTTTTATTTATTGGACAGTATGTAATTCAACTGAGCAATATGACAACATACTTCCTTCACCTTGCCACTTATCACAAAAGTAGTTTGATAATTTTGCATGGATAAATCAACCACACTAATAAAAACTCCCCTCCTTTGTAGTTACCGATATATGTATATATAGGTAGTAACTACATTTGCTGCTGCGATCGGATCTAGCAAATGCTTCCATATTGCTAACAACGGGACATACTATTTCACTAACTATAAAGCAAGCAAGTTAATTGTAAGCTATTAGGCAGGGAGCACTAACTTCCTTCACTAACCAATTTGAATTTGTTGCCAATCGGTATGCTCGTTTGGCCGTGTCTAATAAAACTCGACAACTTGGATTTACATATGAAAACCTTTCCAACTTCCAACAATTTCACTAAACGCATTTGTTACAAATGCAACATGACAAGTTAGTGTTATTAAAGGTTCACATTACCATACATCAATTATTCATACAAAAATTTTGCTACGAGGAACTAGTTGTAATACAGTGTATTTTTAGCATGACAATATCTTTTAATATTGCAGTTTGCACTTTGCAGGAACAGTAAAAATCATCTTTCAATATGCAAAATTCACAAAAGGAAATACTGAATATACTCACTTGCGATTGACTATTCCGTGACCATAGCATTGAGTATATATTGAGATCAATGAACGTATAGATCCTCGCAACATAGAACAAATAGTGGTCGTACGTGACAGTTAAAAGTTGCTGCTGTTATCTTTTTTCACTTTGTGAGGTAAGAAACCATGGTTACTATAATTTTCGTAAAGAAAATAATGACGTCAATGTCTTGGGTTGGAGTGAAGACATCTGTATAATTAAGTAATAAATATTAAAGTAGGCGCTCCAAGTATCGAAAAATAGGTTTGACAACTTTCCTTCACATTGATTTCATTAATTTACGTTTTATCATCTGATTGTCAAAGAATTTTAAGTTTTCACATTAAACCATTATCCTATTTTTATTTCGACACATAAAATGTGCCTTTGGAAACAAGAAAAGCTTTGGAAGTACTTTTACAGTATTTTATCTTTAATTAATTATTTTTTCTTTACTCTGAGAAAATCGCATTTATAGCATATAGGCATACAAGGAAATTAATTGTTGACATGAATAAGCTAAAATTACATTTATGGCAAGCACAGACAAGTGCGTAGGAAACAGTGGTGCTGTGAGAATATCACAGATAACTGACAAGAATTGAATTAGTGAGTAGAATTAAATATTTACAAAACAATTCACAAGGCAATAAATTTGTGTAGCTGTTCTGCAGTCGCCAACCTACATACCATGGAGGAATTTATTGGCAACGGGTGGAAATAAACATTAAGGAAATTTTGATGAACTCTTTGGTTCTTTTAAGCCTATTCAATCAATTGCTCATTAGCGGATCTTGATTTTGTTGATTCTGTAAAATGTACTTCTTAATCAGTGCATGATAATAAGAAATTTTATGACATACTGGGCAGTTGGTTTTATGTGACTAGTTGTATGATCAAAAAGTTCTTGGTTTTATCCCTATTTGTAGGTATTTGACATGTCTGCCGTAACCACAAAAGTTTGCAATATGTGTGGCGTTGGTTTCCAGAACTACTCCACCTTGGAAGGAGGACACTGTACTAGCTGCTGTTCAAATGGGGAAACTTCGGACGTGCCAGCGGACACGGAAGATGATTTTCGAAGAGTTTTCGCGGAAGTTCATGGGCATGGATCAACTTTCCTCACAAATCAACGCATACAAGATATTTCGACTATGCCAATGATTAATGATCTTCTAAATCACAAGGCAAGACTGGCAAAACTGGAAAATGATGTAGAGAGAAGCAACAAAACCATCGAGGAAAAAAACCGATGGAAAAAAGAGATTCAAAGCCTCCATAAAGAAAAAGAAGTCATAGATAATTTGATGAATGAAATCATAGCAAAAATGATGCACGTTGCGCTAATGACTTGTGCATCACCTTCCCCCAACTCTACAGTCTCCGGGAAGTCTAGCGACGTCAACAAGGATCCTTCAGACTCTAGCTAAACTAAACCAGCCTAAAATGTGATTATACAATAAATATGTACAGTCAGCTCGCCAAGATAGTACATTAACTGTTATGTTTAACTATGGAAAATTTACAAAAACACTATTTATTGGTAATGTAATGTTGTAACACTTTGTACAATAATGTACCTAGAGAAGCCAATAAAATGGACACTGTTGTAAACTCCTAAACAGTTTTAGTTTCGCACAAGCATAAGCATTTCAGACATCACACAAACGAACTAGACCATATAATTGCCATTTTCAGAATCGTCTCCGGCATCCACACATTTATGTTCTAACTAGCATCTATCGTATAATATCCCTCTAAATAATGCCTATTTTTGTGAAAGAAATAAAGTGCCTTAAACATAGCAACAGCATTCATATGTGTCATTCACCTACACTACAACATATCGTCAACAATTCTCGATAAACTGAAACACAGCTGCATGGTGTAGGATACAATGCTCGTTTTCACGTAGTAGTGTCTCATGTAAATTAATACTATATACAGTATAGCTGATCACCGGGAAAGAAAAGACGGAAAAGGCATCACACAATGAAATAAGTCGGAATTAATAAATACGTTAATGATTAATGTGCTTTCATTATTTCGCCATTAGTGAGACCATTCAGTAAGAAGAAAGACATCACAACTCACAACTGTCGGAAAATTGCCATTTTGAGGAAATTTTTTTGTCCCATTTTGGACTAATGATAATTATAAGGTATAACTCTTGTTTGTTTGCTCCAAGTTGATGCATGTGAGACAGTAAACAAATTAACCCTATTGATATATTCACGATTTTATTAATGTAAATGTTTATTTTAGCTAGTTTAACTAGTTAATATTTGTTTACGGGTTATTTGATACAAAATTGTTTTCAACTTAGCCAATTTATTGCTAGGAATGATAGTATCTAAAAACTAAAAATCATAGACCGCATTAAGTAAGCAAATGAGAAATAACAAAATATTGTTGGCTTCGTTTGTGAGAAATATTGATGCTATAATAGCTCCATAAATTTGTTTACGTATGCTTATCAATGTACAAGCACTGAAAATCTCTTTCAGTATACATGTTTTTATAATATTTTTCTTCTAATTTATTATGATGATTTCTAATTCACATGCTTTCACCGGTTTCTTATGGTCCTAGTTCAAATTGCCCCGTATTTCCTGTTCCACTTCAAACGACCTGAATAATGCTTTGAAGTTGCCTGCTCCAAAACCCTACAACAAAAACGGAACAATATTATTAATTCTATTCATCAATCATCCGTTAGGCTAAATTGTTATCAGAGAACTCCTTAAATGTTCATAAAAGCTCTATAGAATAGCAGTAGCGTTAGATATATGTCACGTACATTGTGGTTATGTCGCTGAATCACTTCAAAAAACAATGTAGGTCTATCCTGAACCGGTTTTGAGAAGATTTGCAGGAGATAGCCGTTGTCATCGTAGTCGACCAAGATATGTAGAGCCTGTTACGCAAAGGAGTTTAGCATTTCCATCACCATCATTATTTTCATCAAAAGACAGCATTTCATGACAAGTTATAACAATAAAAGACACCATCGTTTCCGTATATGAATCTAATGGAATTTTACCTCAAGCATGTCGAGGTCTTCGGTGATTTTAACTTTGGAATCCTGCAGTCTTTCCCGCAATGTTGTGTAGTACACCTTAGGAATTTGCAAAAATTCCAATCCACGCTCTTTCAATCCTCTCACCTGAAAGAGATCATGTTTCGATTACAGCTATGTAGGTATGCCACCATTATTTTTTGTTTTGATCAGACTCCCAAGCGGATAATTTGAACCGTTGAACGGTTTTGTAAACTTACTGCTCCAATTATGTCATCCGTGTTTAGGGCAACGTGCTGCACACCAGCGCCTCCGTAGTAATCCACATATTCCTGAATTTGGCTTTTCTTTTTTCCTGGTGCTGGCTCATTAATAGGGAGCTACATTAAAATATAGACAAAACAGTCTCAACACTCGTCTGCAAAATCAACGTGAATTACATACAAAGAAAGTGTACAAAAGCACAGCATGACAGTAATATCCGTCTTTTCATATTATTTTATCTTTGTCCTCAGCGGAACAACCTTGATGGTTTCATCCCAGTTTGCCATTACGATGGAACGGAGGGCCGAGTATTCTGTGTGAATTTGACTGTCATCAACAGACCAAAATCGGTGGAACATCAATGTAGTCTCGTACCTAAATGGAGCGGCAAGATAAAAGCCTTATATACATTACAGTTTTTTCTATATATATTTTATTATTCCCAACGGCCTGTGCATACGGACGTGGTGAAGCATTTGTCAACATTTGACATTTAAACAACGTATGAACATCCTTGATTGATCACACAGGAAGCTTCCTGTCACCCACCAAAATGAACATTTACTGCCCATACTCTAAAATATTTCATTACTGAATGTATGAATACTTCAAGTCGTTGAGGCAGCTCTCTTCCAGCAGTAACCCTTGACTTGACTGGTTGTCTTCAATGGTCTACATTACCCCACAACGATTCAACAGATCAGACGATGTTCATATTTTCATGTAGACCAACAATCTTATGATGGGGGTGATATTTACTTGTTATCACGTGTACCTGCCATACTCCTACAGATATATTTTATTTTATAGCTTATATGATGAAATTTATTCTAGAATTGCGATTGTGAATTACGTTCTCACCAAAATTTTAAACATTCCAAGAATCTTTTTGCCTGGTGGCTGGGAGATATGAGAAATATAAATGAATCCCTATACTACTTCACATCCATAGAAAATAAAGGGAAAAGTGAAGAGTCGAGGTAACTCTATTCTACGGAACTGTTAGGTATAGCCGAACAGAGTTTGCATGAGTGAGATCATGAGAGATACCAGGTATTCCATGACTCCTGACAATGCATGCTTCTTTTGACAAGAGTAAAATGCTAAGTGGTGACTGTGATGTAGAAGGTCTTCTTAGAAAAGCTATTGCAGAATCGTGAACAAAAAAGTTGGAAAAGGGATGATTCGACAAGATCTTTTCCCAGTTATTTGGGGGTACGTAAATAATTCATAACTCCTCAAAAACAACATGCTTGCCGTTTTATTGCGCAAAATAATTTTCTAAAGGTTCTGTACTGTTTGTTTCGCAAAATAACCTTCATCCACTCTGAGGATTAAATACTAAGAAAGAATCATACTTTGTTTGCTGTAGTATACCAATGTCAATATGAAAATATTTGTGTTACAAATAGAGAATTCAGTTGCCCAGTATGGGAGAAATTGTCTCAAGGCTATAATCATGTTCCTGACGGTGTCACGAAATGTCATGTTATAAAGATCTTAGCTTTTGAGCAAATAAAATATATCAATAATTCAGTATTTGTATCTTCGAAAAAATCACTCTGAGACGTAAACTTTACCATAAATATAAAAAAACACCAGCATCTTCGCTGCACGGAGCATAAGGCGGTATATGGATATGACAATAATACTTGCAAGGCCTTGTAGCACCTTAGGGGAATATTGAATACTTATGAATTTCATTGGGGCAAAACTTGGCACAGTAGAATAAATAATTAGTAGGTACTGCATATCAAATTCCAAATACCAAATGATAAAAGTTCAAAGTCCTTCCAAACAGCGCTTATTTTATTGGGTCTTTTACTGTCGTGCGTAGGGATTAAAGTGGAGAACCCATCTTCGAAATCATTCAATATTCAAACTATTATTGAATATTGATTGACGAAAACGTAGTTGAAAAGTATTTTGCAAAATGGTGGGATATCATAAAAGTAAATTTATGTTTACGAATTCAGATATATTTGTTATTGGTTCGAAGTAAACAAAATTATTATGGCGAAACCTACATTATCTTGGTATAAACAACACATGTTTGTTGTTTGTAGCGCCAGCTTGTTTGTTCCAGAAAAAAAATCTTTCAAACGACCGTAGCATTGAAAACCTTACAGACCTATAAATTGTGGGTTAAAAACATTTGTCCTTGCAGTTATGTCTTTATACCTTTTTTCGTTTGAAGATCATCGGTTTTGAGAAAAGACGACAAGGTTAATCTTGGCGGGAGATTATATTGCTCAACGAAAACTGGTTTGAAGCATTTAAAATACTTCAACTGTCGCCAAGTTCAGTTTTTAATCATATAATAAATGGAATGATATAAGCACGACCATTTTGCACACTTTTAGCCATTCCATTTTAAGCAGTAATTCTTTACGCTATAAATATACTGCTCACCACCGGGTCGTATCTGAAATTGTAACCCGGTGCTTGCTACGATACCTTTATAAGATTTTGATGAGACAACAGCGACGTCGGAGATTTCTTCTCACGACAGCTGAACGAATTAACAAAATTTGTTTGACTAAGGGTGATATTAATAATGCGAGGTTTTGCGGGTTTGAGAATGACTTCGCGATCATTCAATGTATTTTTAAATGACAAAATCGCGGAGTCATTCTCAAAACCGAAAAACCTCGCATTATTAATATCACCCTAAAGTTCTTTTGAAAGCTCTTTTAAGTAAAAAGTATCTTAGCACTACTCATGCAAAAAAAAACTTGGAAACTTTCATACATATATGGATTTCTACGACTCATTCTGCTGCATGTTCAGAGAACTACTAATTCCATTTAACACCGAATCTGCTCCGGGTGTCTCCAAAGACGAGAGACACTTATCCTTATCGAACACATGTTTTATCAAACTGCCATTTCCAGAGGCTACTAACATCCGCACTATCACCGAATTCATCATGGAGCTCCGAGAACTCAATAACATGTGCATACTCATAACATGGAGAAAAAAGGAAGTGTGATGAATGCCAGTGAGAGTGATAGTTACAACTTACAACCGATATGCAATAATGCAATAGCCGACAATCTATACGGATGGATGCAAGCATTAATTGACATCATAAAATGGTAATGGACGCCAGCAAACCTACTGAAGGAGGCCGTCTATTCACATCGGGGAAAATAGAGCACATAAAATTAAAACCAGGGGGGAGGCATAAAATTGCTCTTTCAGCTCTGCTTCGGCATAAACAGAAAGCTTTTCTACAACAACACCAGCATGTTCTCGGGGCATAATCGGAACTTAGAAAAGATCTTACCATTTCGCAACATCCTCCATTTGTAAATCCGGTTGATTTCCCACCACATGGTCGATAAATCTAATGCCTGTCATTGGTCTATAAAATGGATCCACAGAAATACATGCATTCAATTTGCACAAGAATGAGAGAATTTCAATTACAGGGAGCTGCAGAATAAAAGGACGCGGTTCAAAGGAAGGGAAAGCAATGAAAAAGTTTTTAAAAATGGAAACTACAAATAGTTTCCCATTAACTTCTCCGCCTTAAAACTTTCAACATTCCTTTATTTCTTTCCTGCTGCCTGTGGATTGTTGCATGCTAAAATATGTGCCTACCCACAGTCATAATTACTATTACACATAATAACTTACAGTTTGCTCAAAATGGGGTCCGAAAACAACGGCTTCGAGTAGCCAGGGAGAAAGGTTCCGTTGTACCTGTCCCTTTCAATGAACGTATGGGTTGTATCCCCGTACTAATGATGTGATGATCAAGACCCCGTCGGAAACATGGCATGGAAAGTTGAAAGTACATTAATTATTATTATTCCAATTAGGTATTTAAGTCTTCATTCAACGGATGCTTATATATGGAAGAATTCTTATTCATACTTTAATGAATTGCAACTATAGTCACATTTATCATCAATCATCATGCATCATTGTTGCTAGTCTCTCATATAGAAGCAGAGCACAAAAGGCTTACAGACCTACTTCATTTTAGTTCCGCTATTGATATTAACGTTGTACACTACCGTCATTCGGGAATCGGGGTGCTTAGTGCTTAGCCCGTCAGTAATTTCAAGCTATTCTTACGTCGCCCCAAAACAGTACTAGCATGACAGCACAGCACCTATTACATTCGTTTTATTCTGTTGCTTACCGTCTGAATAACAGCGAAACGAACGCTGCCGTGCTCATCTTTCTCTTCCCAAATGTCCTTCACCAGCTTTGCCCCTCTTTCTTTGGCTCTCTAGAAAGGACGGACGGAAAGAAGACACGAATTAGTTTAGAATTGCTGTAATACACTTCTTTATACGAAGAGTAGATATTTCATAAAATGAAAATGTGTTTGCTTTTCATTTGGCTTTTATTGTAGTCAAATGACATAAGATAGTAATTTATATTTCATCCATTCAACAAAAAGTAAATAATAGCAGCAAACTGTTCGTCACAAATGAAAACCTTAGTTGATATTGTATAAATGAAAAATTACATCATCACATGATGCTTTTTAGGGCAAAGTGATACCAAAATATTCTAAAGGAATATGCAGCTGTTGTTGTGATGATTAACTAGCACATTCCAACAACAGCCACCACCATACACACAAAAGATTCGTTATTGTATCATGGTACTGTTGATTATTCTTTTTTTAGTATAATTAAATATTATTACGTGAACAATATTCTCCAAGTCCTCGACACAAAATGCAATATCCTTGACACCATCCCCGTGTTTCACCAAGTGATCTCCCATTTCCTTGTTGTATGGCTCGTAGGCTGACATCAAAACGAGTACAATCTGTTACAAAGCAGTAAATAAAAAAAAGATGATGAAGAAAAGAAGAAGGCTATGCTGACTTCAAATGTTTTCTTCTTTTCATGCAAAATACTTGCTTTTGAGTGTGCAAAAATAATGAATAAAAGTCGAAGAGAGAGTTATTATGTACAACAGAAAGGCTAGCATACTGGTGAAAGTGAAAGTAGGCAGAAAGGAAAGTGATTTCTCACGAGAACCTAGAAACCAGTTGTACTGCATATTTTACGAGTCAAATTTATCAAGTTGATATATGTATGAACGGATTGTGTGCATATTCATGTGTGCCGTATGCACCCCGTTTCGGAAACCGAGGATTAAATACATCCAACGTATCATAAATGTATGAAAGTGCCAGCAGACGCAATATAAAGTCAGTGAAATAAGGTTTGTTAAATCTCGGGGAATCTGCTCATCCCCTTTGAAGATTCATGTTTATTGCGAAGAAAAGTTAGCGTTTGTTAGGCAAAAGAAAGATGCTGACACATCAAAATACGAGCTCATTCAATTCCTATTGAGTTATGTTTGAAAAAGATAGAAGCGCTGCAGAGCAGCTTGGGGCAACTTGGGAAATTAATTACATTTCTTTACCTCGTTTTGCTTGACGACATGAGCAGCAACTTCTCTAGAACCTGTTTCCAGACCGCGATAAGCAACAGGTTCAAAGCCTAGTCGGGTACAGTAAAAAGAGGCAGCCTGAAAAAAACAAGGAAAAATACGAGAGACATATTATTTTATCGAATTATATCAGTATTTGCCTGATCACTTGTTATTGTAAAAAAAAGTAGAAAACATTATTTTATTCCCAGTGTTGCAATATTCATATTGAAGAAGGGTACCTATTATGACTTTGTAAAATCATTAATACATTCAAGATATACTTATTTTAATCTGAAATGAATGAAATTGTAATGCAATATGTAGGCCATTGAAACACCCATACTACTTTTTCTCATTATTTTATTCTATAGTTTACAATGCCTTCCCTACATTCATATTTTCATAAAAATATAAAGAAATTATTAAATAAAACGATAGTTTAAAAAAATGGAAATGAAAAATGTTAAAATTTCAGACATGGAACATTCATTTCAAGTGCCTATACAGCTAGCATAGGTTTAAAAATTTCACATAGTCTGTAAAGATCTCCGAACACAGAATAGATTGAATTTGAACCCTGAACTTCTTGTGAATCTTTCAGAAACAATAGCTTTTTAGTTTCAACGTATGAACTTTCCACACCAATAAACTACTGACTGTGTACATAAAATTGATTAAAATGACTCATAATCCTCTTACGCACATGCCATGTCTGCAAAAAAACTTTTCACTTTCTTTAAATTCAACGTACCTGCTTAGCGTTGCCCACCCACAAGGTCAAATGATCAAAGCAATTCAGTTTGCCATTAGTCGGCTGCAAAGAAAAAAAATCAGATTAGCACGAGGCAGTGTTTACTTCTTATTTCCTATTAAAACTAACTACCGCCTTTTAAACAAATGAGAATTGCAGGAATGCACGTTTCTAGCGTGCATTCCGGCTATATTAAGGCGCGTACTTTCACCAACCTCATCCATCATGATGGTTATATACATTTTATCAATGTAGGTTGGCTTGTTGTTTCTATATACCCTTTTTTATTTGTCTAACTGATGAAAGCATAGGGGAGTTCCCGAGGTGTAAAATTAGCACAAGTAATTAAAATGGAAAGTGTTGTGAAGGACAAAGAAAAGCACTTACCCTTTCTCCCTTCTCATACGTAGTTCCGATGATAGGCCCCTAAAAATAAAAAAACGTAACCATTTTCAAAATCAGGCAATTTTCAAAACTGCAGTCACTTGAAAGCCTCCGTGTGGCGTTGTAAATATTTGTGACTTTGTGTACATGATTAAATCACGATGTGTCAATAATTACTATTGTGTATTTTCTCACCATTTCGTCTTATATAAAGTATACGTTTAAAATTTCCAAATGGCCCTACTATATTATTTTTGAACGAAACTGTTTCTGCAAAGTGTAGGTTGGCAGAGTAGAACAAGATCCGTTGTGACGGATTGAAATCGAATGTTTGACTGATTTGTCCGACACCGTCATCGGGGCTCTAAATTGCATTATAAAACATGATGAAATAACGACTTGTTTAATGTTCATCATTATCCTCCTGTTCTCTAGTGAATTTTCCATTGTTGGCGACTAGTTCATCTTTCATCCTTATAATATTAAAGATACGTACCCGCTGTTGTCCGTCTGGCAAAGGTGACATCCAATCTAAATGAGCAATATACATCACCATCAATGTGTCTTTTCCTGTTGAGTGGTCGTATTCTGATGAAGTAGATGTTAAAAAATAAAAAGTCGTTGATATTAACATGTCATTGTAGAGTTGTATGCTTGGTAATACACATGTCACCGTGGGGGAATATGTACGTAAAAGATGCTTGCATTCTGGCGATTAATCTGACGATTGACTACTGACTTGATTATGATAATTCGGTTGAATTGATTTTATTATATAACAAGCATGCTCTCAAAAAGTACATATATCAGGGCTCGCTCAGGTATGCATACCTAGCTGGGAACACTATCGAAAGTTACGCAACGAACAAAAACAAAAAAAACCTCATTAGTAACAACAATCGTTGTTTGTCCCCTTTCAGTTTGCTTGGTACAATTGGGTTTTATATTCAACTACCAGGAAAATGAAGCAGAGCAGCTTAGCAACAAGTTGCGCTAACTGTATGAAAGAATAGGACATGAGTCAAGTAGGGCTATAGGACGAAAAGTTGCCGTGACGAATGTTTTTTTCTTTAGATTTTTTTTAAATCAGTGAGAGTACAATAACATTCAGCATTAATCCTACACTACTTTGTCAAAGTACAATGAAAATCGACGTTGTTGTTGACAAGTTTCTTTAAAAAAAATGAAATTCAGTGATTTCATTGGCTGACAGGTGAGGTGTGTTGGTAAGTAGGAACTTGGTGGCACCACCACCCCGAAACCAAGATGACAACGACTGACAACGACTTCTTGTCAAACCAGTTAACTAAAACTCAAGGTTATAGAATAGTTGCATGAATAACTTTTTGTCAATTATTGGCATGATTCAGTTTCGTTTAGATTAATGGAATTCAGTTTTGACACGTCGCAGTTAGTTATGAAAAGTACTAGAATTGGTAGGCCATTAATTATATTAAGGTATTGATATAGTGCTAGTATTTGTGGACAATTATTGTTATTTCAGGGAAATATACACGCAGGATGGTGCTATAATATGGGCAGTGTGTAACTTTACCTTCGCGATTTAACGTATAACCTTTTAACCGAAGTGCCCTCAAAGATGTTTTGTTACGAGCAAGATTGAAGCCAGGACATCAGGACTTGATGTCTTTTAAATATGATCCTACAAGTCATATTGTCAGTTTTCATATTTTGACCTATCCGCTGCTTTTTCATGGAGTCGACATCTGCACCCTTCGTTTAACTACTATTACTCGAAGTTATTGACTGATAATGAGAATTAATTGGTAAACACAAAGAAAAGAAAATTGTTTTTATTTAAGTTATCTCCTAAGAGAGTATTTTTTTGTAACAGCTAATGCATGCAAAATCTCTTTCTGTATCGTTTGATGTATATGATGTATGATGATTTATTTGTATGATTTATATATTCTCAAAGATTTTCATTACTGTTTTTAACGTTGTGCACTTTCGCATACCTACTGTCGTATGGTAAAAGAAATCGGTTCATTAGGTAAGGACTCTCTGTCCTACACTCGCATTAAAAGTATTTGGGAGAATTTTCGTTGTCACAGGAGTTTAATCCACCATACGTTAGAATCGAGATTCTAAGCAAAGAAACCATTCTGTATACGACAGCTAGTCTTTCATTACCCAACTGTGCAAAAATAAGTAAACATGTATTTCGTGTGTTGTGTCATTTCCACAGAGTGCAAATTTATTGATTCAGTTGGTTGAATAACAAGAATGATGGGCTGTCTTTAGTTATTCTAGATAGACTAGGGCTGTTATAGGGCTCGGGCTAGTACTGACAAGTAAGTAAAAGTGTCACCTAAATTTATTTATAAACATAGCGACAGGCTAACATGAGTTTCATTTGGTTTAGATAGTTGTTTGCCGCAAAGGAACTTTATTAATAGTTTGGTATTTGGTATAAAACAAGATTTTAAAACCAGTTTAGACTCTTTCTTTGACTTTTCGAAAAGGTGGTTATCACGTAACACAAACGTTAACTGTCCTATTTTATTAAGCATTTGTTAGTAGTATTATGTAGTCTGTTGACATATCCGTCCATATCGTTTTCACACAGCTAAGTTTAAAAAAAATGAAATTCTTATTTTGTGGAACAGGCGGAAATGCTCTAATCTTCACATATTGATACCTAATACCCTCATACCCTACGAAACATTGCTAAATATAGTTTAGTGTCAGTCAGTGGAGGAACCAGGTATTACAACCACAGGACTTCAACGGTCATAGAAATGTTTGTCAGTCTTTTATCTTGGGAAGCAAGAGGAATTTTGAAATTGTTTTTTATTAAAAGAAAGGGGGCATATTGTTCCCTTCGTTTTAATCGTAGGTGCTTCAAATTCAATCGAACATCGCTTTTTGTCCCGAAACCTTGATAAAAATGTCATCGAGTTCGCTGTCAATTGGTATGTTTGTATAGGTTACACACATGCCGGGATGCACAATCTTCCAATCCCCTAAAATTTACAAGGATCCTTGAAGCCACATTTCAAGATTTCAACGACTAATATCAATATTTCCGAACATTTTAAAGTTTTTTTTTCATTTTTTTTCGTAAATTATCCCCTCAAAATTTTAAAACATTCTCCGCCTTGGAAGTTTCCAGGGATCCTGGATCACAGGATCCGGAAGATTGTGCATCCCGGCACACATGTTTTGTCTTTTTGGAAACCACGCAACGTTTTTCACACTATTGCTAAGTGGTCTAACTTGGACACCAAGAATTCAAATATAGCGTTAAATCCCTACACGACTCAATGACCATCTCCCCTGGGGAAAATTGCACAATATGATTAGGGTGGTCAAAACTTGGTGCACGGGACAACGAGAAAAAACGGGAATACGAACGTAATGAATACATACCTGGATCTTGGAGGAAAGTTCGAGTATTCTTTTACGACAATTTGAGGAACTGTTATGAAAACTTGAAAGAGACTTTGAGTATCGCAGCGCTGGAGGAAAAGTAGACTTGGAGGAAACTTTAAAGAGGCTCGGAGAATATTGTCGTAGCTAATAATTACTACCCTTATGGCATATGGCCCTGCATATAATATGCCAGTTCGTGATACATTCATTTAGGATTGCTTGTTTTCTAGTAAATAACATAAGCAATGGAAAAAGATGCTAACAACTTACAAGTAAGTTCGTATATGCCTACTTTTACTCCACGCTACTTCTTACTTGCTTTTACCAGAGCTTTGCACAACCATGCATGGAATGCAGTTTTTCGGATTGGTTACGTTGTCCCACTACATGTATGGTTTATTGCCACAATTGATTGGCTTCAAACAAGTCGGTGGTCAACTTTGTTGGATTTAGATCTCTGCTGCACATCAACATTCTGGATAAACAAATTCATCATTCACCCTCATCCCTCATCCTACTGACTGACATGTAATATAGATGTTTCATTGTTAACATAAAATAAAAATATCGATTAACTGATTAAATTGGCTAGTGAAACTTAAGGAGATTAAAAATGTTTATAAAAAATAGGTGTGTTTTAGATGTCGTGAATATGAAAAAACGCAAATGAAGGTGCACAAATGACACAACGCATTGATATTCATATTTGCACTTTTAGTTCATATAAAATTTTCCATTTTTTATTATTTTAAAATCAGACAATATGCACAAAAACTTCAAAATATATTATGCCAATATTTTGATATGCACTTAAAGTAAAAATATTTGGAATTTTATGCTTTCCAAAAGTTACCCCACCGCAGCAAATAGGCATTAATACTTGATAGTAAATGTCACATAGTCGATAAATGTACTTTATTTTATAACCAAACAATGGTACAAAATGCTCTCATGATTGATTTAATAATTATAGGTATCAATTTTGTATTGTTGTTGCATGTACAAATTTTAAGGAAGTAAGAAATTTATATCTTTCGATTCTACAACTGGTCATAATTCACTATGCACTACATATATAAGTTTTGCAACACCTAATATGTAGTAACAGTAACAGCATGCAGCAGTAGCTACAGTAGATAAGTTGGTAGCGGTATTTTGAAGCCAGTTTGTAATAATAGTGATAACAGTTATTTATAACAACAATTTAAAACACAGCACACGCATAGTTCCGCCGTACCTCCGAAAATTTATAAAAGCCACATGGGGTAAAAATTACAATCATGAATCTGTACTGACTTAAAAAATTATAACTACATCATTACATAAGTCTGATTTGGTTCAGAAAATTAAAAATTTGTTTTCGTCAACTTAACAGTAGTAGTATGCTTATTAAAATAGGCACAAGATAAGTCATCCTTTCGCAGACTTTTCACAACTTTTGAAGAAAAATAGCTACACACCCAATACGAAACTTTACGTCGTCGTATATACATAATTTACAACCGTTGAAAATTTACATATCTACCTACATACGTTTGTTGTATGTATACATAATGGACTCCTATTAGTATTATATAATGAAAAATTGAAAACTGGCGATAGGGGACGACAATGCCAAACTTTGTTAATGTATAGTATATAGTATAATGTAGTTTTGTAAAATGCGTTATTTAGCAAACATGCTCTGCTTAAACCTTCTAAGCGTAATTATCAAATAAACACAGGCAGAAGTTGTACAAGAAATCGATTTATTCGGTATACTACACTTTTAAAACTTTGTTTAAAATCTACGATTTAACAGTAGTTATCTGATTGTATCGTAAGGTGAAATTAATCTTAATAATTAAAATTGCGCTAGATAAAATCAGTTATTTTGGAAATCAGGAACCATGGTATGGATGTAGTATAATTGTACACACAGATTTAATCAACATTAATATTGGCATTATTATGAGATTGGTTAAAAATATTTGCGGCGCTACATGCTATAAATAATACTTGCATGAACCCCTTTTAGAGCATACCTCTGGCTAGACTTCTACGAAACGCCAAAAGTATAATTAAAAATCTAGTAACTGTTGTAGACTGTTTTCAAAATTTACAACAATGTGAAGTTCAGATGGATACATAAATAGTGTTAACAGAAACACAAATAGATAATATACTTAATGTAAAATGATAGCTATGCTGGGTACAAAAACGCGAGTGATTTTAACTGTCTGAATTGTGATAATGATGTTGACGTAAAGTTGCCAGTTTCATTCTTGCCTTCTCCAGTTCTGATTGAAGTCTTAAAACTTCGGCTTGTGTTTCCAGTTCCATACGTTTCGCATTATGCGTAGATAATTTTGTGACATCCATTTCATCTAAAATGGCAAAGAAACCCATAACATTAATACGATTGATACAAAAGTCGGATAAAATTATTACAATAATTTACTTGCAATACCTGATTCCTCAATCAGCTGAGCACAGTCCTTTGCGGTAGCAACTACATTTGCTGTTGCAGTTTTCACCCCACCCGACGCATTTTTGAGTAAAGCCAAATTCTCGGAACTTCGGTCTGCTCTAACTTGACTAGCAACAACTAGCTGAATAGTACTAGCTGCAATATCTTGAGACGATGCAATCAAAAGCTCAAAACCGCCATTTGGATTTGTAACCGTTTTGTCCGCACACTCCCTAAAAATGCAGAAAATTTTGTAATGTTGGCATTGCCATTACTAGAACCATTCAATTCCATAATACATTTACTAAATTAATATTCATTTACAGAAGAAATTTTGCCCCACTACCGACAGCTTTAGCTGCAGATATGAGACCTTCCGTCCACTGGTGGTTTCTTTTGTAGAATTCTTTATCGGATGCCGAGCCCTACAAAAAAGTAAGTCCAAAGTAATAATTTCAAGTTTCTGATCTTTCAGTAGTTACTGATAACCAAAACATCATCATTAGCGTTCCATCAATTTACCTTGCCCTGTGCCACAATTTCTCCTTGCAAGTGCTTGGCCCTTTGAACTAATAGACGAATTGCATTCATAAGAGCTGTGCAGGAGTCAATAAGTTTTTCGTTGACTTCCAACTTGACACCTGTGTGCGACGCCCTTGAATTACTTAGGATTTCCGCCATCTTCTTGGAAGCTTCGTCAATAGCTTGTTCCATAGCTAGCAGTTCTTGCTCAAGAACGTCGGCTGCGTTGGTTTTCCCCCCAAACGTTGTACCAAGACCTCTGGCCGTTGAAAGCAATGCAATTAGTTTTGCTCTTAGGTCTGCATAGGCTGAGTCCAACTATAAATATCATGTAGAATATCTTTTTTAAAGTACGAAACATGCAATAAATTCCACATATTATTTTTAAGTACTTTAATAACAACTTACAGCACCATCAACAAGACGCTGCTTTATACTACCGAACAAAGTTAGTACAGTACCACCCAAATTTCGACAATCACTTAGCATTTCTGTATATTGAATAAAACAAGTGCTGTTAGATTCTAGTAAAGGCACACACTTCAAGGAACTTACACAAAAATTAACATTTTCATAATACCACTTATTAAAACCAATAATAACGACCGACTCACCATCTCCTTTCTGAATATCTGCGGACGTTTGGGATGTGGCTCCACCGTGAATTAAAAGATTACAAATGTGGTTTGTGAAAGTAGGAACTTGCTGTAAAATACTCTTCAGTGCGGGGAAGGTGTTATATCCTTGACGAGTTGAGTTTTCTAATGCTAAAATCACTTTTTCTGTTTCATGGCACGACATCACGAACGTATCCAATGCCCCACTGCCCCCAGTCAGTAAGGGGTGCTCCAAATCTTCAATGTTCTTCCGAATTATGGTTTGACTTTGTTCGATGCACGCATCTGAGGTAAAGTATGTACGTGTTATATAATCACTACGGGTGACGGGTATAGTTTACATGAAATAGTACATTTCATAAATTAATAATACTTACTCAAAAGTTCGTTGTAACGCTGAAAGCTTTCACTCTCCATATTTCTCATATTATCACTCATTTGGCCTCGGAGACTACCGATTTGCGTTTCATTTGCCTCGTTAACGGTTTTAGCATTTAGCAATTCCTTTGAAATATCTTGAAACTTTTTGTATATGTCATCAAGTTGTGCTAGAAGCTCCTGTATAAAATAATGTGTATAGCCACGTGTTGCTTTTATATGTGTACTAGATAAAATACATTTAAATAGTACGTTACCTGGTTTGATAACTCCAAGTCGGATTTCATATTAAGCAGTCCATTCATATCCTCTTTTAAAGAACTGAACTCATTTGTAAATCCTTGTTCTAATTCTGCCTTCGTTGTTGCAAACTCCTACGAAATAAAACAAAATGGCAAATACTCCTTTAAATATAAACTACTAAATTTAAACAATGTATTTCAGTTTTCGCATTCCATCTTTATTTACCTCAATCTGAGTTTGGAGTTCACCAACGTTACTCTGCAATTCCTCACACTCGGCTTCCTTTATTTTAAGTTGCTTCAGCAAAGTAATTTCAAGGTCCTCTTTCTCTCTTCTCAAATCCTAACCCATAACAAACATAACTGGTAAGATATGGATCTTGCATAAGAAAATAGGAGTACCGTATAAATATAATGTATTCACTTATCACCTCAACTAAAGAACCCATCTCAGTTTGACCGTCAATGACTTTCCTTAATTCTTGTAACTCTTTATCGCAGGCTCCATTCTGTCATTTGTAATAAAATTTAAATTTTATTTCTTTCTAGTTGTCAGCATATTATATTTCGTTGTTTTAATTTTAATGACATACCTTTCGGAGTAATACAATATGTTCTTCCCTTAAATTTGTATATAATCCCTTCATTTTGCTGAACTTGTCTTCCCACACTTTGACATTTTCTTAATAAAAAATGAATAATGGATGTAACTATATTATAAATTCATGATCAATGATTGTTGTTGTTGCTCAATTGATTTTAAATTATCTTACTTTCAGCAGTGTCAACTCTCAATGCCACATCGTTTGGAATCTTGCATTCATGCTTGAGAAGTTCCTCAATTTTGTTTTCTCTCTCCGCCAACATGGCGTTCTATAAAACATTTCGTTAGTTAAAGGGCTGTAAAACGGGATTACGTCATGTCTGTATTGTGTAACAACAATGTGCTACAAAAAGTATACCTTTTCTACCAGCTGCGCATTCAACTCTTGAATCTCAAATCGTAATTGGTGAATTCTGACTTTGGCCTCTTCTTTAAAACGTTCCAACTGTGCTTTTAATCGCTCGATCTCTTCTTCCAGCTCTTTTATCCGCCTTTCTCTATAATTGAATGCAAATATATACTGTATACTATCCTGCTACTGTATAATTCATTTAAATGAAAGCAATATCTGAATCAGTCAGGATGTTGTACCTAGCCATTGTGACAGGATCAGGGGAATTCGACCCATTTGAATCTTGGAGATCAACCAATTCCGAAAACGAGTCACTGTGAGCTTCGCTCTGCGTATCATCCATCGATGAATAAACAGTAACTTTACGCGTCTCATAGTTTTCTAAGTCAGATTGTATTAGGAAGTTCGGAGGGTTCTAACGAATAAATATAAATCATAAAAATTAGCAGAATACCAACAATAGAGCCATTTTCATTGTCTCATGTTAATATTTTGTATAGTATTTATTACTTTTGGGAGCTGCTGAATCTCTATTAGGTTTTTAAAATACTGAAGGCTCATGGTTTTCTCATAAAATTGCTTCAGTCCAGCAAAAACCTTGAGAAAACGCTGACGATGTCCTTCCAGAAGGTCAGGAGATAATTCTGAAAGTTATGACAGATACTATCATTAAAAGGAATTCGGCTCATAAAAATGTAAGCTACACAAACGCGTTGAGCTGAAAAATTCATTCTTTACGTAAACCAAACCAACCTCACAGCAAAAATAAAAAAGAATAAAGTTTAATGATTATGAGTGCAAATAGTTCACAAAACTCACTGGCATGTAGTCGAAATAGTATCTTCGTCGTATAATCATAAAGTAACATGGAATCTTGAATGCAAGGTATCAAAGGAGTTAACCGACACTGTCCAGAATACATCATGGAATTGGATTTTGACTGATCTAGCGTTTTAAAAACTGCAAACCGGCCAAGGAACACACCATTACAATGACGTCACTTAATAGTTTTCTTATATCAATACACTACATGTTCAAATTCAAAGTACAAAAAAAATGCAATTACTTTCATGTTGCAACTCTAAAATTGCGTCCAAGTAGTCGAACATTTCCACGGATAGCTGAAAGCTATAGAAAACGAAAATACATATTAGTCCGATAGACTAATAGAAGGTAATGTATTAACTGTAAGAGAGATTTAGCTTCACATGCAATGACCAAATTTTGAATTTCAGTATCGGCACAAAGAATCAGTTTATGCTTGGCAAATGTCACATCAATCAATTCAGTTTTACTTTTCGTATCTATCATCTGTTTTTTCCCGCGTATACCGTTCCGCACACGGCATGTAAATATATATTGAGTATTAGTAGCGCGTAGTAAGTGTTCACGTTCAGTTCTGTGCTACTTTTATTATCAGACGTCACTTGAAAATTTGATTTTATTTCGTGATCCATGGCCCTGACCGTTTGTTTAACATATACACGGAATATTACACAACTAATTGCGAAATATAAAATAACTTTCCCAAGAAGTCGAGTGGATTATTGTCTTGTATTTGTTCAGTTGTCATTGGCATATGCTTATTTTTCAGACTTCCATTTCAACACACCGAGATTCCGTGTGCAAGATAAAATCTCCCTCTAATATTAAGCATGGAAATATGAAGCAATTGTGTTAAGATAGAATCGTTGGTAAATGTTTCGTGAAAACAATAGTTGATATGCCATTATGTATTATTGGACACATGAAGAAACTAGAAGCTAACATTGAGTATTGATTGACATGCTATTCGCCTGGAGAGATACAGATATGCAAAGTTTAGTGATTACGTATGAAACTTCCCTCTTGCAGGCTGATCTTAATGTTTATCTATATTGTCAATATTATTACAATGCGTCTTCATTATCTCCGGTGACTTGGATAAGGTCCTCGTCGGTCATACTCAAATTTCCCGGAAATCGTGCGTTGCGGATATGGAAATTTAGCTTACTATTGAGAAGATCACAATACAACTTGACCAGAGTACCGTATCCCGGTTTAAGGTGTCCCTATAATTATCAATGAATGTTTTGAGTATTTACCAGTTGCACCTAGAAAATAAAACATGACATTGCTAAGAAATGGCACAAGTCAAATTTTACTTACCCAAAACCTGCCATGTTCCTGAATCACGGGCTCTCCTGACTGTTGATTGCTTTGGATAGACATATTGCCTGTTTAAAAAAATGACATGTGATCAGATAATGGTTGATGGTTAATACCTTATGTACACGTAACTAGTACTTTATTTATTAAGTATTGTAAGTCAAAGTACAAGTACAGTTTCTATCATCTTGCTAGATTAGAAACCCACACAAAAGCTTTTGGATGCTCAACTTTACATTGCAAAGGAAGGAACCATCTGTACTTTTAACAAATTTAATGTGCACAGACAGAAGCCTCAGGTCAATATAACTTATGATGATTATGAATATTATGATTCTGGCACATAGTTTGAGTTGGACGGTTGTCCCATCAGGTGTCGGGAAGATTTTCGAGACCACTTCGAACGTTTAAATTTCTTCCGCTACTACTCCCAACTACTAGAATCATTAAAAATGGTCAGATTCGACTTTTTTGACATCATCCGATAAATTTCCGATAATCCGACAAATAAAATGTGAATAAACCATTTGTATCTTTAAATGCAGTGTAAGCACAGAGGGCCGTATCGGGTAACTTTTAACCCTTGCTAACCAGAACTAGCGATTGTGACTGCTTTTTGGTATCTTGCACTCACACTTGGTTTAAACCTGGATTAAAAGTTATACGATTCCACTCGGAGTGCACAGGAAATATCTGAACTGAACAGAAAAGTGAATGAGCACACTTCCCATCATCCATTTTTGAGACTCACAATACGTTTGTTGAATTGAAATCCAGTGTTTGCTATGTACACAGTATCGAAAATGAATATATATTTTTATGTAGCAACAGCAATAGTAGGTCTTTTTGCAAGAATTTACACGTATGCAAACAACGTAACGTAGTTATTTTATACTTGTTGTCGTCTTTTCAATTTGTTTATAATATATCAAACATAATATTTTTGAGCTACAATTGTGCACATTTTGAAAATATTTGTGTCGTTTGCATCTATTGCACCCAAATCTTCGATTTAACATCGTCATAAAGGTATCAATGATGTAATAAGCACATTTGAATGTGAGAACCAGCAATATACAGCCCGTGAAATGCATTTTATTGACTGATACGCTACGCACCCAAAAATATTCTCAATGAAGAGATATAGGTCAGTACTTATAAAATACCCTCCCACCTCTTACAAGTTTTGTTGTAAGTTACAATTAGCTTTTGACTGTCAGTGTCAGTGCGTAAATACATTAGCAATTTCCTTTATACTACCAACTACCGACAGATAGACACCGTCACTTTCGTAATACGAATATGATAATTCTGTAGCTAGTTTCACATTTAGTTGACACGTGAGAAAATATTTAATAATTTATAATATACACATTAAATTTTAAAGATCTCAACTCTGAACTAATCTCAAGTCAATTAATTACTTATTGTTAATAATCGTTAATTCTTTAAGCTTGCGTGTGTGAATGGTGAATGAATTTACCCTAAAATTGACAACCTAATTGCCGTGCAAATTTACATCGTATATCGTTCATCGCGATCCCATCACCCGTTCCAATTTAAGGTAAGTTCACATGATATACAAGTTAATGTAGTTAATGTTAAATTATACATACTATTAGAATATTTATTTGTTCTACAATTTTTAAAATAATTAAAATGTTATGTCCGTTATTGTCTTGGAACATAAAGAAAAGGTCCCGCCTGTGCCCATTTGGATGTGGGAAGTTAATGATTAAAGCAAGTCACTTATGACTTACTACTTAAAGAAGGTAAAGACTGCAAATGTCAACTTTTTACGTTGTTTTTTTTTAAACTAAAACAAATAATAACAGTGTTTCCGCAGCAATATGTCGACCAGTCAATTAATATTACAACTTGTTGTGAATGATCATAAAATCGAATGTGATAATAATAAGTGTGATGGTATGAAAATGTTGAAATGTATAAATTACCATTGACACAGGTGGGCAGTCTTCTCTTCTATAATAGTAAGGGTACTCAATAACTTCGCTCATTGTGCTGCCAGTATTTTCCACAATTTTATCACTTATAATAGTACTTTAACCTTCACAAGGATTCTTTACGAACACAGCTATCACGTATGACGTAAAACCATTAGTAGAATACAACCGGCATCAACAAAATTTCCACTTTCAACAAGCTTCTGGCCTTTTGTGAATGGTGCAAATATGTACGTTTTTGTTACACTTGAAAAAAGTTACAAATGTCAAATGTCATTTTGTGCCAAAAGCAGATATTAAATTTTAATATATCGTTGAACTCGTTTTGTTAACGTTCGTTCCCCCTTTTCAAGATAACAATTTTTCCTACGTATTTGGTTCTAAAAATTACAAAGGTGTAGAACTACTTTGAGAAAACGTTTGTATATCCGCGGTACTTAAATGGCGTCACCATCATTATTTTTTAATATTTTCGTGCGTAAAAACTAAATTATGCATCACTGGGTTTTTTGCTGGCGAACTGAAACTCGCTAAAAGACGTGGTAAAACAAACAGCAGCCACAAGCTATAAAAAGCCACCTATTCACCGCAAGTTCTATTATAGTATATCTTATTTAAATAAAAAATGTCCGTAATTAAAATTTACAAGGACACTAGCGAGAAAGTTGGCGAGTAAATATTGAAGGGAAGAATGCAAATGTTACTTTAACTTTTAAAATCTTTGACATAATCCATTCAATTTAACAACGTACGCCTATTTTTATACCTTGATAATGTTGTTTTAAAACTTATCATATCTTTCCTCAGTCCGTATCAAGCCATGCGTAGAATCAATATTAGGAAACACTAACTTGATTCAATTAAAAAAAGGCACTGCCAAGAACACCAAAGAATACAAAAAGGACACACGGGAATACCACAAGATGGGCGTACGCTACCGTTGTACTGTCGATGTGTAGATAACGTACAAGATAATCTTTATTCCGACAATAGCGAAACGCTAAGTATCAATGAAATTATCTGTGAACAATCGTAACCTTTTCAGTTGGACAGAGAAGAGTTATAAAACTTTAAATTACACATTTTACACCGGTACTGAAATGTGAGGTTAAAAAATGAATGCGCCAAACTCCCGCAGCTTTTTGTATGGGAGCTAGAACAACGCGACGGTTATATTTGGACCCGCACTTGTTAACTAAAATTTTGCCAGAAAGAATATTCAAAACCCTGAGTGAAGTCAGCGATATTTTCAATGGGGCCATTATCTGAATAATCAGGAGTGGAAATGCAAGCAAGCATACACGCTATCTAATCTGGTCTGTCAAGTGTAATTTGAACAGATGAATATTCCAATAGTGATTCACTTCACATAATCTGTACAAAATTTGTTATGCTATATAGAGTGATACAAGAAAAAAAAAGTTTAATAAAAAAGTGAGGCTATATAGTGTGAACTCGCATAAAATAGAGCTTAAAACAGCTTATTAAATGTATACAAGGGTGGTTTGTTGTTAGTAGTGTACACCTAAATAAAAATTTGAATACTTTTTGCTACATGGCTTTACATATTTTTTTAGTATTGTTGCTTGAACTTCAGTAATCTCGCATAACCCACGAGGTTATTTATGGAGAAATTAACGTACACGCGTGCTCGCGAATACGGGCAAACATAACGAAGTTCTCTTGCCAATAACCAAGACATTGATTCTCTACTTTTGAGCGTTTTCAACAATTTTTTGTTGTGCTCGGCAATAGAAAAAGTTACAATGCAAACGATAAGCAAAATGTACAACATAAAAAAGGTGCAAAGATAAGATGCATATAAACGAGATTTCAGCGTTAGGACAAGTCAGTTTTATGTATGTAGACAAAACCTTTATCAGGACTGATTGACAACAGCAAAAGAGTTTATTACAGGTTAAACAAATATCACACGTAATAAATAATATTGCTTTTATTTCATTAATTATACAACCACCCACGAACACATTTTTATTTTGATTGCTTATATTATAGCATTACTGATGTACTGATATACGCTTTGCTCACCTGATTCTTTTCGAAATTCTCTCGTTCTAGCTCCAAGCTGTTCTTTTTCGACTGAAACCGAGGCAACTGCAGTGACATGATGCTCCTTCAAATACACACGGCAATCTCTCTTTGTTTACTGCTGGAGCACAGTGGTAACAAAGCAACAGTTGACAATCTTAGCACGAACACTTATGAAGACTTCCAAATATATTGAATTATAACGCTGGAAGGGATTTTTCCTACATAAAATGTCAGTCACTGATGTTTCTTTCACAATGCACTTGGAACGTCCCTGATAATTAAAACCGCTTTGCAGCTGTTAGTTACATTAAGCTGATTTTATCCACGCAGTCGTTCTTGGTCCTATTATCCAAGCTACAGCTACAGCGACTAAACTATTCAACTTCCAAATTTAGTGGTTTCACTTTGGCATACTCGGAAATCCCATCATTTAGAAATTAGCTAGGGAGTCCTTCTAATTGCAAGAAACGCACACTGTCCTCATTCATCATCGTCTGCGTTCATTGCTACAAATTCCCATTATCTTCTTCTTCTTGAGCTCTTGATTCCTTTGATTGGTATCACCACAGTGATATCACAAATGACACTGTATTTCTCCTCATCTTCTTAAACAACTATTTGTGTCAGAGCTACTGCATCCGTGGTTTGTCAAATTTCCTGCAATTGTTAAACACAATAAAGTTAAAGTTAATAATACTATGCAACATCAAGTCACTACACTACAAGCCACATACAATATACACCTCAACGCAATTTAAACTCAAATAAAAAAATTCCTCCCAACAGTGACAGTCGAAAAAGCAGTAATAAAAATAATTCACTCTGCACGAGCATTCATTTACAAGGGCGAACAAAAACACTCCTTAAATCCATTACAAACGTACGCACACCACTATTTACTTTACATGTGCGTGCTCCACACTGACTCTCGATTCTCGAGTAACTCTGTAGATCTTCCTAAATGATCCATCCTCAATGATTGCCAATTTGCCACACACCACTAAAAAGCAATCTCCCCAGTGCAGTGTTAGTAGTCTCGCTACCCAAAAATGGAACTCGACTAACTCGTGTAATACCTATGAATGAATGTTGATTCTGGCATATGTGAAATAATAATTGTGAAAGATTGTGCTATACTTAATAATAAGGACCATCAAGTCAGCCAATCGAATTTTACGTTTTAGTTTGTGTATTCACCAACTCTACCAACCAACACTGCACACGCACTGACACACTGGCAGCAGCACAGTTTTAAAGTTAACCCAAAAGTAAAGTGTAAAAAACAGAAGGGACAGGAAAAAAGGGATTTCAAACTTTTAACACATGAAACATTTCCTACTACTACTGCCACCACTAATTGTAAATAATGCATATCTTCTAAAAACGATGTAGAGGAAGGAAAAGACATGATGCATGTCGCCAACTCGTAAATTTTTTTTATCCACATCCACTTCGTATACAACACACACGCACACACGACGTTACTAACGTTTAAGCTTCATAATAATAAGTGCATAATGCATTGCATATTGAATACCTTCTTCAAAATATTCTTGTACACGGAGAGGGATGAGTTCCTCATTTACCCATTAGCTCACTCACAAACTCACCACAGACTCACTGCCACATTATTCAGCGGATGAGTGGAGCCGGAGTCAGGGAGCAGAAGAGCAGGCAACAATTTCCTGAGTGAAGGAATGGGATTCTCATTTTGTGATGGAATATGGAAATATGGAATGCTATGGATATATATACCATACATACGTACATGGCATGGGAAATTAGACACCCTATTATTGATGATGAATGGATGATATTATGGCTATCAAGCCAAGTTGCACCTCGAACAAAAGATAGATGCTAATGTTGTCGTGTACGAGCCAGTTTAGCTAGTAATAATATGATACGGTGGGTGGATTGTTGTGCACTTGTGCGGTAAACACTATATACAGTGTCCGCTTAAAGTGTAAAATAAAATGGTTTCGCCGGGGTTCAGTCTGTAGGAATTCGACATTTGAAAGTAGAAAATGTACATCTAAAAGCGAATAGGAGGTCTCATTCATATTTATTTAGAAAATCGTCGCTGTCTCGCGTTCAGAGGGTGAGGAGGATTGGGAGAAAAGGATGATCATATTTTACGAGCAACATGAATGTTTTATCACATAGCTGTGACTGACTGCAAGCGTGTAGAATATGAAATAATTTGCAATTATGAATGACGTGCATTTTATTGTCAAACCTTATTATGTAGGTGCATCGTATTAAAACTTTAAACTAACCATAAAAATGATGATGGTGGACTGGCGACCTGTACGAATGCAAACGTAAGCAAGCAGACCTAAAAATGCATGTAATGTCTGCTTGCTTTAAAACTGACAACTGTGAGAGTGTGAGACGACTTGTACAGCACATCATCATCGTCACGAGGCGCTATTCAGAAGATTGACCCTTGCAGCTTGCGGAGTGTTGCAGTAGTCAGTACAGTAAACACACAAATTTAAAATGGTAGTGGTGTATTTAAATATGAAAGCGTAAATCTGCAATGAATAGATGACTAGTGCAAGCAAACCCACAGCCGTTATTGATGTTGATCATAATAATAAACCGTTGCAAACGCCGTAGACAAGATACACTGTGGTGTATTACAACGTCAACGGTAAACAAACGCTTTCA
>JAHZNE010002550.1:0-12347 GCA_027744055.1 Callyntrura sp. NNG-2020 | reverse complement strand
AATTGAAACATCAACCCTTAAGACCTCCGCCCTATTAGCCCCTTCGAACGAAGACAATATAATCCCTTGTCATATTCCCTGACATAATATATCTAAAACTGGGAAGCTTGTTCAACTTTGAAAATTTACTTTTAACTTCAGATACATGCAAAAGACATAATGTGCAGTTTACCCCTACAGTACAAGCGATTGGTGAAAGCAACCGCTAAAAATTGTGTAAATATCCGACAGCCTTGATGAGAAAGGAAAACCTCCCTCGCCCCCAGAAAAAAATCCGCCAAAACGAAACCCCGGCGAACCCTAATATAAGAAAGGGAATCTCCAAACAACGAAGCCACGTCTGGCGTCTCCTGTATTTGTCTGGCAGTGCCTCACTTACTAGGTCATCCAGACAGTAGCTTATTACTGGTACAGTTAGAAGAACGCTAACGACTTCAAACTACAACGATGTAACGAGAAGAAAGTTAAGAAAAAATGAGTTTTTATGGTGTTGCAAGACTGGAATACCACAATGAAGAGCGCTGCTATAAAATTCGAGAAAAATTTGATGGGGCTCCTCTCTCTCTCTCTCTCTTTTGCAAATATCCAGCGACCATGAATTCCTCCACAAAAAAACACGCGTCATACATGCACTCACTCACTCAAGTCTACAAAAACTTTTGACAAATTTCATGGTATTGACTAGTCATCTGGACGGAAAAGGACATATCCCTACACCACCACTTTCTCCCTTTCTGCTTCATGCCAAGATACAACTTTCTCTTTTCTCGTCCTTTTTATCTTTCAACGACAAAACTCGTCTTGTTTTGGGAAGTCAAGGAAAAAATGGGGAAAAAAGTGTAATGCTACGGGTAGTCCTTCACTTTAAACTCTTTCGCCGTTTTACGACCTACTTTTTCTTTTGTAAAAAAAATGCATTTCGCCAGACTGTCATTCAGAAAATCCGCCTGCGAGAACATTTCTCTCATTTTTTTCGCTCTTCTCATTAACGCAAAACGTGAGGGAACACTTAAAGCAAGAAAAACCTCGTCAAAAGGAAAACACAGCTTTTTGGGAGAGAGAGAAAAATACACACAGCTTTGGAAAGTCGATTCACATTTTCCTCTTGAATAACTTCTACACGAATGTAATTTTTGTTACACAAAATGAATATTTTTTCTCCCTCCTTCCCACGTTTTTCCCATGTCCTTTCTCCGGTGATTCACCTCCAGTCAAAAGCAAAATATCTTTTAAAGAATTTTTCAGACAAAATATGTGAAACTTTTTTGTACTCTTTTTATTTTCCCTTTGGGTTTTGCTCACTGACGGAGAAAATGAGGAAAAAAACTGGTGGAACAAGTCGTCGTGTTTCACAGGAAACTTTTTTGTGTGAGCTTGTTCCTTTTTCCAGGGTTTAGCCTTTTGTCGAGAGAAACAAAAAGTGACTGACTGACTGCCTCGTTTTTCGGGGTATTGTTGTCTAAATGAGAATGGCACGTTTTCATAGAACCCTACTGAACTATTTTAAACTCTCAAAATGACTCTCCCCCCATTTATGTGTGATCGTGAATTTTCTCTTGGATGCTTCGCTTCATTCATTAGCAGATTCTTGTGAGATGCGTGGGTGGTGGAGAGGTATTGGAAGGAGACACGCAGAAAATGAGGGAAAGTACGAAATGAGACTGGCTGTCTTTCAGTCACGTGAATTTACGAGGAAATAAACTTTAGACAAATTAGCTCTCTTGGAGAAACCTGATTGTAAGAAACACGTCTTCCTCGAAGATGACTGTGCCGACCCTGGCAAGCTAGAAACGGCGGTAAATTAAAAAAGTGCGTCCGACTCTCACTCATCTCCTGTCATAAACTTACCCATTTCTAGCAGAGTTTGCGTGACCTTCATGATATCTCGGTTATAAAAGAAAATAAACTTGAGAAAAATTTCCACGGTCAAAAACGTCCCCTTTTATTTCTTTGATTTTCCAAAATATTTTACAAAATATGCTACGTTTTGTCTACCGGATATCCTTCGGTGAGATGGGCTATTATTAACAATATTAAATTACGAGCGCTGTAATTCCTGACGATGACCACCTCAATTGAAGGATGCAGAACAGTAGGATTCCTAAAGAGTACCGGTTGCCGCCATTGTGGTAAAGCTCAGCCGGGTTCTCGCCTAAAAAAGAAATACAGGGCGAGTATGAAACGGGGTGGGATTAAATTACAGGGCATTTCTATAAAGAAATGGGGTTACCATTGAGGATGTGGACGGTAACGGTGGCATTCTGTGGGGGCGCTGAACAACGATATGTTCCAATATCTCGGCGGGTTATCCTGGCAAGGTTCAGAGTGCTTTTGGCACTGTCCCCAACAATTACCGTTTTAATGCTGACCCCTCCGCGAGTGACATCGTGGTTGAGCAAGTCGGCGTTGTGATACCAGTTCACAAAGCGGGACTTCAAATTGCTCACTGGAAGAGAAAGCAAAATCAGGCATGACCACCGATCAGCAAAATACATTCTTCATTCGGGTTCCTCTTTGGTGGTCCCAGACCTTGGGCGGGTATTGGAGGAATTACGGTAATATTTAGTAGAAGCTGAATTTGTGTTACCTTCACAAATGAGTTGAAGCGTGGACCCTTCCTTGTAATAAACGTCCTGGACACGTTCCCCCCTCGAGCTTATCACAAAGACCTCGGGTGCCTCCACCGTCAGGAAAACTTCGAGGACTTTGGGAGGATGCGTGGAGATTTGGCACAGGTAAGTTCCCGAGTCCGCTCGGGACGCGTTTCTGATTCCCAGTCGCCAATTATTTGGATACCAAAAGTCGCTCGAAAAACGCACATCCGAGCTGTGGTTGTAGGTTCCCAGGGTCAGGAGTTCCAACTCGTCCGTCTTTCGCCGTACCCAAGACACCAGCTTATCTTCAATTAAACCCACCCTGCAATCCAGGTGCACATTTTGAAACTCCCGCACCACCACGTTCACCACGTTTTCTTCAAAGTGGGGGCCCCGGGGATGTTTGGCGGAGTGCCGATACCGGAGCACACTCGGACCATGACCAAAGGGGGGAATTGGAGTACTCGCCAACGTCCCAGACGTCTCCAAGGAGGAGAAGGAGGATGATGGCAGATCCACCCCTGTTAACCCCGTCTGGAAGGAGGAGATCCTCACCGACATATTTTGAGACCCCGACACAGCCACTGTCGCAGTCTCCTTCTCTCCCCCGGTTACCCCCACAAAAACTGTCCATCAAAAGAGTCCTTGTTAGCCTTCCCCATCATTTATAACGGTTTTCACCAAAGACACCATTAACTCCCCCCCACATTCCTTTAGACAAGTTCGGTTAATATTTCGGGGTACTACTTACGTATCGCGGAAAGGTGAACCGTAGCTAAGACCAACGTCATCACCTCCGTCATCGTCCCACTTCCCAGCATCGTTACCCCGCTACTGGTAAAAATTTCCTCGTCCTACAATTCAAAATAAAACCGGATAAAGTCTCCATTAACCCTCCGTGTAGCGCCCCCTCCAGAAAAAAATATGGGTGGACTTGGCATCCCTCAAAAAACTCTCTCTCTCTCTGTCTCTCCCTCTGTGGTCCACCGACCTCCAAACACACAACCACAGACGCACACATCGTTCTCCTTTCTCGGGGGAAGAGGTGGTGATAATTTGAATTTTGTTCCGTATGGCACGATGAGTAAGTAGGAGCAAAAAAAGGACAAAAGGGAAAAGATGGCGCGTTTTCAACTGGCAATTTTCATAACTTTTCCAAGTCATCTAGTTTCCCTTGTCCTGCGGCGGCTGCTGGCTGCCTGCCGTGTTTCCCTTTTAAATTTCTCGCGTTATTATTATCTATGCCTCCTGGAGAGAGAGAGCGAGAGAGAGAGAGAGAATGACTGCACAATGCTGATTGCCATCATTTTTGACTATCATTGCGCCTCGTATCACCCTTCTCATCTTGATTCTTTCTTTCCTGGCAATCTTGGCAGTACCGCCGACGATTTGTACCGAATGGGGCGGAGGAAAAGTGTAAAATCCTTTTTTATCGTTCAATTTATGCGAGAACAGTGCCAACAAAAATCTACCTAAATCACCCTACAACATCTACCGATAATAAATCTCTTTTTATTTTTCTAAAATAAAGAAACACGAACAAAAGGTAACACACACTCAATATATACGACGAATATTTGTGTGTGTCTGTGTGTGTAGAGGAGAGTAGCCGCCTGACTTCAGCAGCAGCACTCTTTCCCCCTCCACATTTCACAGGGAATCCCAGACTGCCAGATGGCTTTTGTCCGGGGGAGAGCTTTCGGCCAAAATTAATGGGATGCCAGACATTAGTCACAGGGAGGGAGAGAGAGGGAGAGAGAGAAGGAGGGAGACGACGACGATAAGCTATTCAGCTATTTTCTCCAGAATAGCTCGAGTCTTGTTTCTGTCTTGTTTCTGATAATTTTCCCGCGTTTTGGAAACATGGCTGGGGTTCTCAACCGGGAGGACTTTTGAAGGGGGAGGAGGAGCAGGGGAAAAGGGGACTTTGAAAAGCGCCAAGTTTAGGAATGTCTTGGAGGAGAGCGGCGATATATATACCCATGTGCTCTCAATTGCTCGTTAAACAAGCGAAATGGTAGTTTTATTGTTGGCAATGTCATTGGATTGTGAGGTTCCTCCCAAATTTTCCCTATCTTCGTCGTCATCATCATTATTCCCGTCATTGTCATCATGAATATTTTATAAGGCATGTCATCACTGATACTGCTGCGCCGCGTCGTTTGCTATAATAAGCACTACTGCCATCTGGCCACATACATGTATGTGTGTGTGGGTGTGTGTATCGACTTCCCAGGCTCTCTTCATGATTTTCCGGGAGAAGTGGAGGATGGTTATGCAAAAGGGGAAATTAATGTCTCTTTTTGAAGCAGTCTCTGAGTCGGGCGTAATTAAGGAAATCGGTGCAGCGTAATAACAACAACAAAAGGTCTCTAGAAATGGGCTGTATTCTCTCTTGTGTTCGAGTGTGGGAAAAAAGGGTAACCTTCAGTAGAAGGGGGTTTACAAGAGACCATTAAATTAAGTCAGCGCCATTTAATGAGTCTAGCACGAGTTGGGATGCTGCTTGTGCGGCAAGAGAGAAATCTTTATTGAAGCTGCTGTGCGAGAAAGAGACAGTCTCTCTGGAAAGAGAAAGGTCTCATTTATTCTGTCTTGGAGATAACTCGAGATCTCTCGTAGAAGACACGCTGGAGAAGTACAACCTTTTATTGTTGGGCCGGTTTGGAGATGTAAACATAATTAAAATCTTGCTTTTTTCCACCGGAGAAAATAAAACCAATCAAGTAGATTTTACAATGCGAACTGTTTTAGGATTTCTTTTAAATAAGCATTTTATAAATTTAAATTATTTGTAGCAAACGAATTAATATTTAAAAGGCTCCTGCAGTTGCAAACTTTCTCTTTCGTTTTCCCTTCCTTTTTATTGCCTGCCGTTATCTGAATGGGGGGTACTTTAACGAAATAATGCGTTTATGGGGAGATTTAGGGATCATTTGTCTTGTAAATGCTTGTAAATTATTGACAGGGAAACCTTTGGATCCATCAATATTTTACACAGCGTCTTCTGGATTCTCTCTTCTATTGTACCGTGCACGTTGCATATTGATACTCGCACTTTTCAAGACTGTCTTGCCATAAAGAGAAAATCAAAGCAAACGTGACACGAAAATGGGATTGATGATGGTATAGTCTCTATTGTAAATTTCAATGAAGCAGAATTAGAATTAGTCAAGTTTTTACAACTCACCTTGTGCCATCTAGTTGTTTTATTGACCCAATAAAAAGTTTTATTGCCATGTTAGATTCGCGGAGGAAGAAGGGAGGGGAGGGGTAAAGAAATAATGTCAGGGACGCGTTTCATAAAAATTGGAGGATATTTTTAATGCATTTATTTTTGTTTCAATGTAAACTTATGATGAGGGGTGACAGTCAGGCGGTTGAAATTGAATGACCGTGGTTAGCAGTGCCCAGAAAAAGTGGCGTATTTCAGTTTCGCTTAATTTCTTCGTTTTTTAATGAGTATTATTTAAGTATGTAAATGTTCAAAACAAAAGTCGACATATTACTTCCGTCATAGTTCAAGTTTGAAAACTTTATAGTAAATTTTAAAATTAGGCTCATTTTTTCCTCTTTTGTACTTTTAATACTGTTTTGTATGAAAAAAAAACTAATTTAAAAGTGCTATCAGCACAGTCAATATTTTATACTGACTTTTTTAACGTTCTTCAACGTTCAAACAAAAACTTCTTTAATTTTCCCCGTTATTCCGATTTAAAGTCGGAAAGTTTTTTTTCGATGGCCAGCCCTGTTTTTGCTGCACGAAGATTCTAAGAATTTTCATCTCCAATCTCTGCCGACCTCGAAGAATGCATTTTTTAAAATCTCGACTCGTTACTTCCCGGATTATAGCCACAAGGCTAAGGCTAAACTATTTTTGAGTATTTAAACATGTCGAGTTGAATGTTGTACTCCGTTAATCTGTAATGATGGTAGTAGCGTCCAATCTAAGAATTTATTTTTTAAATCCCCCCAAAACTTTTCCCGTACATGTTCTACTTTCGTACTGCCAGTATGGAAAAGACGTTAAATTACAAAAAAATCTCAGATAAAAATCAGCCTAACAATGTTTCAGAGTGCAAGTTTGAGAGTGTCTGTGTTTATAATAGACATCCTTTCCTCCTTATTTTCCTTTGAGTAATACATTTTTATGTGGAATCTGCAAAATTTGGAAAATTTGCACCTAAACGTGTCACAAGACACGCAAAAACTTTCTATTTTTTTTATCAGTAATTTTATTGCCTCACCTGCCACACCAATCATTTTTCTTCCTTCCAACTTTGATTCTGCAAAAAACGCGAAAAGAGCTCCGAGAGGCGGAAAAAACCTCCTGGGAGAGATAATGATGCTGATACAATGACACGAAGTGAAATCTATTTCCTATTTCCTGGACTCCAAATGGGATGAGGCTACGTATAAAATAAGTTATGCAAATATTCAATAACTGTACGTTTTCTCCTTTCCCCTCTGATCAAACTGCTTTCTCCTGTTCGATTTGTCTGTCCCTGTCTCGATACTACATTTTTCCGACTCGCTGAATTATTACGGATGTCGTGACAAACAAAGAATGGGAAAATGCAGCACACTATATCTCCGTGTTCTTTTCCCCTAACCTATTTCCCAAAGGTCTCTCCCCACAGTAGAGAAACATAACAAGAGAAAGTCAGAGAGAGAGAGAAAGAGAAAGATTTTTTCATGTTTGTTTGAGAATTTGATACGACGACGAGGGAAAATGAAAACGTGGTCTCCGGAAATACCCCAGAGAAAACGGATAGAAACCGGATTTTTGTGCCGTTCGAGAAATGTACCTTTTTTGCTGGTAAACCCCATCATTTGGTTACACCGAATCTTTGGTGGAAAACTCTGTAAAATAAATATGATGTACAAATATTTCCATATCGTTACTTTCTGTAACGGTGGACGTAGGTGGAGCGAGTTTCTGCCACAGCGTGGGGGTCTCACCGAAGAAAAGCTTCCTTTCTCCGGTTAAATTGCCTGCAGCAGTAAGGCAAAGAAATGGCAGCTTTGTACAATAATTTTGGCGACATGGAACGCTCCCTACGTCCATGTAACACGGAGAAAAATAGCAACATTTTGCAGAAGGAAAAAGTAAGAACGATGCACTTTCTAAAGTCTTATTGCGACGTCCAAATCCTGATGTAAAATTATTTCAAATTTTCCGCCCTCCCAAAATTTCGCGTTTCAGTAAATAATTCACATCCTAAAATGGGTTAGCCGGTACCACTATAAAATGGGTCTCTCTCTCTCTGCAAAAAGGCCAACTAACGTCCGTCAAACGTCCCTTGTAACAAAACAGCGGTCCAATCTAAAAATCTGTTTTTATTCTGAGACCGCGTCCTACTCCTACTACTGGGAGCACGGTATACATAATGAATGCTCGTTTTGTTAGCGATAATGATATAAATACTGAGTTGGAGATGCCATTCCAGTAAGTTTCTCAAAAAAGCGCGCCAGTTTCTCTTCTTCAAGTTTCAGATTCAGAGCCAAGCACGCATTAGCGTTCCTGAAACGGTCATTGAACTCTACTTCTCTCTCAGAATTTAGCAGCTTTGTGTGTCCTCTTTGTGTTTAGCAGCTTCTTACCATTTTGACACGACACACACCCACACCACAACACAAGCCTGGTAATCCTTTAACTTTATGAACACTCCACGTCTCTCCCTCTCTCCCTCTCTTTACTCTCTCGCTCTCCAATTCTCTTTTGCGGAACATGCATCGACTTATCTTTTTGACACTGGGGAATCTCACACTTCATGTGTGTCCTTTGCCAAAAAGTCTGTTTTGTACACGCACGGGGAAAACAAAAAATGTATAGTCAATTCTCCTTAAAACTAACAACTGCTTATAACGAACATCTAATGGCCTAGTCATGTTATTATGTCGTTCCCGCTTTACTTGACAATCTTGAAAATTTTTTCCCTTATCCCACATATAACGGCACTTCCTTATAGCGGAAGATCTTTTGTCTTCGTAAACCTTATGTATTATTACATTTTTTTACAGTGTACGTGTAGCAGTGAAAGCCGGAAATTAAACCGTCAAATACACGGGACCGTTGCTGATTATACAGGTACAGAGGGGGTCTCCATCTTAAATTAACGCCACCGTCCGTGGCTCCACCTGGCACCTAATGAAATAAAAAAGGCGCTTTTAACGTGACCTTAATTGTGACTAGATCGCAGTGAAAGTTCGCACAATAAGGAAGCGGACTTGATTTGCGGAGCCGGTTTAAAATACGTTTGTATAAAACATTTCTCTCATCGCCCCGCTCGCTTAACAAGATCAGGAACAGTTTGCACACAACAGAAGAGATCGGATGTGAGCAAGTTACAGCCACCAGGGCAAATTCATTTCCTTTTCGAACCTGCTGCCTCTTACAACTGGTTCAGGAGGGTTCAATACATTTGTGCAAATATGAACTACAAACATGTTATATTGGCTTTGACTACATGAAGCGTTTCAAGAGAAAGTAGAGACCTCGTTTTTCTCCGAAGGAAAGGAGTTTTTAAAGGATACCAGTAATTCCGTTTTTACTTCCCCTCTGTTTCCGATATGAAATACACAATTCAAACTGTGTCCCACCAAACCCCTTGTTCTGCCTCAATGCATGTTTACTGTTGATGTGGAAAGAATACAGAAGTAGCAAAGTACATATAGACTAACAAAAATTGCTGCGGATCTTAGATTTTTGTTGACTCGACATTCTCAAGTTTATTTTGTAGGGCTACGCCTCCTTCCATTTCTTTGTTTAGCTTTATTTACAGTCTTGTTTATACCTCCATTTTTTAAACAGAGTTCCCGGCGATAGGGCTCGTAACCAGCAGCAGATGCTGCTTAAACCGGAAACGCCGTGCTATTATATGGGAAATGTGCATGAATTTCTTGGAATCTGATCGCTCCACACAAAGTGAAAAAAAATCCTTTAAATGTAACACTCGCAAAAAGTTGCTATCCAAAAAAATGTTAAATTGCTACCTTGCAGTTTTTATGAAATGACACCCTGACATTATTACTGCGCGCCCCATAATTTAAGGAATTAACCACCCATCGCGATAATGAAAGTATCTGAAAAATGTTAACTAAATAACAGACAACTCTACTGAAAAGGTAACTTACGGCAAGCATTCACCCAATTTCCCCAGTTGGTATCCATGCTATATGCTGCTGCTGCTGACCACGATGGTGGTCACACTGAGAAGAAGAAAAAACGTTCTCGATAAAACGTCCTCGTCTTGGCGTTCCACAAAAGACACGACGCCTCTCCTTTACAAATGACAAGTTACAACCCTTTTCATTCCTGGGCTCCGTTTCTATTTATTCTTTATTCTCCGCACGGCAGACAATACGCAACGACACGCGGGGAGACACAAGGAAACGTGACGGATCGCTTTATGGAAAATAAAGATGTTTCTAACAGCCTGACATATTCTCCCGGTCACCCTATTAAGAATCTGCTTTGTACAACTTTTGTTTTTGTCCACTCGCCATTATTGTCCTCCTCTTGAAATGTTCAAAACACGTACGACGACATACGATACACGCACAGCACAGCACCGTGGAATCTTTTTTTACTGCTTTTCTGGTTTCACATCCCGTACAACAAATGGAATGCTCTCCATTTCCCTGGCCATCATCATTAGAAGAAGAAGAATCTCTTCAGGAATGCTAATGGATCCCTTCTTTTCCTTGTGCAGACCATCCCACTCCCATCCACCTTATATACTTTGGGGGTCATCCAGCGAAAAACAAAACAAATTCTAGGGGGCGGGTAAGTGTAACACTGTCAATCACAGTCACATTCGGATATCGTCGTCCCACAAAAAAATCCGGGTATTTGCTTTAGTGTTTGTGGCGAGTGGATGACCCCTTCCGCACAAAAAGAGAGAGAGACCAGACCGATCACTTTTCTGAAGACGGTATTATTAGTGTGTGCGAGTATGTCACTCTCACTGAAGACCCTGCATTCCAAAAAGGGCTTTCTTTTATTTTCTCCCTTCTTTCATTTTGTCCGACAACAGGACTCTTTAATTTCTCTCCTTTCCCTGTTTAAAAACACAAGGACGACCAGCCTTTGAAATGATTTGAGTGATATTGCTGCTGTGCTCCGGCTTCTGGAATCTTCTCTGGAATTATTCTGAACAGCAGTAATGGACCACCACCAGTCAGGATAATGATTTACGAGAACGACGCAGTAAACCCCGGGTCTCCACACGCGTTATGTTTTATGTGTGTTGTATGTATGCCCCTTCTCGAGATTCCCGTTTTAATTAAGATGTTGCTGATTGCTATTACCAAGTTGACTACAGAATTTTCCAGAGAGAAACAAGTACGGGATTGAATGACAGTTGATAAATGTGTCGTGTTTGGAGCCGTGATTAGGACAAGAAACCAAGCTCGTTGTGTTCTGACTGGAGGTAAACAAGGAAGGGAGACGAAGACAGGAAGGTTTCTCCCCGGGAAATATTCTCTTCGTTGAGCCACGAGCGTTTGTGTACTTGTTTAGTGCTGGTTGGAGGGAAAGTATTTTTTATGGAGGAGAATTATACATGTGGAAAGGGATGTATGAGCAGCGACGTTGCTTTTATGGCGATGATGATGGTGATGCGACTCGGAACCCCTCTCAAACTCAACTAGTCGTGAAGAAGGAGACAGCACAGCGTTTTCTTTCGAAGGAGCGGGAATGTATGAAGGATCTAAAACTGTGCAGTGTGTGCAGTTGTTATTGCTGATGAATGCTTTGTGAGAGGAGGAGTGAGGAGAAAGCAAAAAAATACGGACTGTTACGATTTTTAAGATTGCTATACTTTTTTTCATGGAGAAAGTAAAAAAAACGGAAGCAAATTTTTACGGTGAAAAATTTGTAAGGAACAACTCTACTACCGCTGTCGGAAGGAAATGGAGATAAGATACATACATTTATAGACGTATCGTATCATATGAAATATTTTAAATATAAGTTTGATTATGCTTATCTTTGTCTACTTTTTAATTCATACATTGACTAGTACTGTTGTAAAATAAACAAAGTAGCGCGTGAGTAGCTAGTGAGGTGTTTTACAGCGTTATCTCAGGTTGCCCCAATATTTTACCATGAGGCTTCATAATATGTAGACTGACTACTTTGCAGATCTGTCATCTTTTACATTTTGACGACATAAATGAGTAATTTACAATGTGCATCTTACGTAAATTAGACCTCTTTCTCGATGCGTAACGTTACAAAAAGGTAGCGCTCAAAACCTAGAGAAGTGTAGAATAATTTTAGAGAAAAAGAGTGTGGTGGGTAGGAAAATTTCTGACGAAGAGTGGTTATTTAATGCCGAGTTTACTCAGTTTTAGGGACATCGACATCGTGACCTTCAAACCTTTTTGTTCTTTTGCTTCCTACCCACTTATCCATTAAAAACATGGCAGGATCCTGACCCGTTTGATGAAGATCATTTAAAAGTTGTTTTATTGAGCGAAATGACTTTGACCTCCGTTCCTCGTCAATTTTACGGCAGGTTACTCCAATTTTCCGGTAAAACTTACTGGGTAAATTCAATTCAAAATCGCCGCCATCACTAGTCAGAGAAGAATAGGAGCTGAGACGAGAAGGCCTTGCAGGAGGGACTGCAGAACTGCTACCTTTTCTTAATGTTAGTCTATGCTTCACTCGAGCGCTCAGTTCATGGATCGCCTCATACCGGAGTCGACGCTGCGCCCGTTTTTCGTATTTCCGTTGCATGAGCG
>JAHZNE010002549.1:0-52218 GCA_027744055.1 Callyntrura sp. NNG-2020 | reverse complement strand
AACATGGATGTGTGATTTGTGTTTTGCAACAGTCGTAAATTATTGTCCTCTGGTGCTTGGAAACCATAGAAATTAGAGAGTGCACTACAATTGGATTAAAAGTGTGTATATACATATATTACTGTTAACTTTAAGGCGGGAAATATATTGGTTGGTTGTATGAATAATATGTGTGTCAGATGTTAGCTAACCTTACATTAGGTAAGATGTTGAGTTGAGATTGTTCTGGTATGCATTGCATTAGTAGATATTTCATTTGGAAAATAAAACAGGTAGACTAATATAAAAACTTGTATATTTACATGGTAGAAGAAGACTTCATTTATTTACATGTATTATTTACTCCGTTTTTATTTTCTGAAAGTCAAAGTTCACTTGAATGTTTTTTTTCTTGATTTTTGTTCAGATGGGAGCATACATTATTAGTTATAGCATTCAACGGAGATGGTGAAGTTGAATTGAAACTCCCTACTTAGAACTCGCCATAATCAACCAATCCTGGCCAAACGTGGTACTAATCTACAGTTCCTAAGTACCATTCGTGTATGTAGCTGTCGCGTAGTCGACCCGAAAATTTAAGCCCGGGGCCCTGGTTTGATAAATGATAAACAGTATCTATATTTGTTACCACCAGACGCCAAAAGTTAATATCACATGTTAGTGTATCTACAACTCTACAAGCCCTTATCTATTACCAAGTCGATTGGTGAAACCCTCTGTTTTTTTACTATGTAAGCTTTGGTACCCCGTGGGTGTTTTTTTGAAGAACATGCCTTGTTACCCCATAATTTGTAATACTGATTTGATTAGTAATCTAGTTACAATGTATCTCCGTGAAATCAAGTTGTTAGTTTTCTCATCCTTTTAACTTTTCTTGGAAAATAGATTACAACTAATATATATATAGGCCTCAGGACACCATTTCCTACTTTTCCAATTTAATCTTGATGGAATCATCCAATTTACAAGTCACACCAAAAAATGAAGAAGGTGAAAGTTGAGTCAACAGAAGATAAATAAATAATGAAATTTGCTACACTTGAATAAAGACCAGTAAATGAATGGGAAAGAGAGCGGACAAAATTTGGAATTGGCATCCCACCCAGAAGGGTTTTTTATACATGTGACGGGGTAGATACCTCTATTTTCTACGTAAAATCTCCATACAAAGTACACACGTATATATATATGATGGGATCTTTGTATCATGGATTTATTTACTCCGTAATTTCACTAACGTCGTATTTGCGCTATTCACAGCGAAAAGGTAACTCAACCACTTGTCGATACCTGTATGTATAATACTTTGATTGCAGTTAGCATACTGAAAACCGAAGCTGAAAGGACGACGCCTGCATCCGCGGAGTAGAAAGTGAAGGACAACAAAGACCACGTTTGACATGCATTGCTTTTTCCCCGATTAGATTGCACTGCAGCCAGGAATTAGACGTGGCAGGAGGAGCAGCAGAGCTACAAAAGAATGCAAAATGAGGTGTAAGGTGAGAATTCACGTTGACTCAAAGGAACCTTTGAATGTTTAACAAATCTAGGTGTGTATTGCCAATGCCAACTTTGTACAATGCGATGGGAGACGGGAAGCACATAATAATGGTAAATACGTGACTTTTTGGGGGGAGTGAAGAAATGTTGAAGCTGACTACCACCACTCAACCACACACCGTTGTTTCGGATCAATGGTACTAAAAAGAACGCATCTCACACGACTTGTAGTGTAGTATTGATTTCGATGACAACAAGGTACATTTATATGCCTTTCCTTCCACTACATTGTTAATCGAATTGTGAAGTGGGAGAAATATAATACACTTGCCGCACTCCACTACTGTATTTATTATTCACAGTGGTAGGTAAGTAGTGCGAGGGTAAAAATGTCTACATATTAAAATCACTGTTTGTCTGTTAGCCCTGGGCCTTCCACGCTGCTGTTGTCCTGGCAAAGGGACATGAAGGAATTTTAAAATAATTAAAATATTGCACACTTCCTATCATAATCAACGAAGGTGGAAGGCATTTCAAGTTAGTTTTCAAGGAACAATTGAATTCTGCTTATCAGGATTCTCGGAGCATCTATAAATTCACTGTAGAGCATTGTCGCTACCTATTCCCCTTCACAATGCAAATGGGTTTTTTTTTCGTTTCTACACGTCAATCTGTGTGGGGGAGTCGTATTTCAAGTTGCCCACACTGTGAGAGATGCAGTGTTATATTGCTAAATTCTAATCCGTTTATGTTTGCTGAGCTGTGGTGTGTGCACACATTTCTAACCATATCATTTGTCATAATCTCCTGCTAATAGGGCGGATACAGATTGATGCGGTAATCGTAATCATTTTTAGTTACATATTTTTTAAATATAATTTAATAACTGGAAACCGAACTGTAGCTATGATGACATGTGTGGGGTTTACTTGCTTGCATTAATTCCATATATGGGGTTATGCTGTATAAATAATGAGGCTTACCACTTCAATCATTTATAAATGGAAATAAGCCGTATTGACAAACCTCTCTATATTTCAATATAGCTACATGGTTGCAGTGATTTTGGTTAAAATTCTGTGGATAACATTTGAACAAAATCAAAAAATAATTTATCAAATTGGAAATGCGAATGAGATGATGCGTAAACAGCAACCGGATTCCTTGATGATGTGAATATTTGTCATGCCTTTTCTGTTCACTCTCGAATTCCTATCTCGCTCACCATTGAATATATGCAACGTAGGGGTCTGCATAAGTGTGCAGTTGCTGCTGTTGCAACAACGAAGGGTTCTCCAACATTCTGGAGTATCTTGATTAAACTCTAAAATGTCATTATAACCACTTGCTGAAAATAGTCAAAACTTGACTAATAAGCAATATCACCAGAGAATGTTTCATAAAGACATACAATTTATATAGAATAATAATTTATCACGGAGTGAATAATTAATGAAGTCTGACTCTATACGGCTATTTATACAAATATGAGATAAACTGAAGTGTTAGAATGACTATAAATGAGAATGCGGAACCTTGTCACTTGTCAGCTTGTAAATTAGATTTGTCAAACCACTCGGGTGCGCTGTTGACTCTGTTCAGCTAGCGATTACCAATTTATTGCCTTTGAAGTGACAACTACTACTTTTGAGGTAAACAAAATACCTTTGACGTTTCTCCGTATTTTGTATGCTTTGGGGTTCCTGTGTGAAAAACTTATTCATGAGGATGAAGCGGTCGGTAAAGAAAAGTCCCGGGTTCCAGCGCAACATCCCTGTTTAGATATTTACTTTAGCCGCATTAGTGTAGTTGGGTAGCCGGTAAATGATGACTTCAGAATGAAGATCCTTCTGCTCAGCACTTACTCCGTGGGAAAAGTAGAAAGGGAGAGAGCGTGAAAGGGCAAAAATATTCCGAGTCACGACAGTTAAGAAATCAGAAATATGGAGTATGGAGAATCCTCCCATCCACCAATAACTTTAAAGAATTTATTCCTCCGTTTACCCCACTCCTGGTTTATGGGAATCGAAGTGAAAAAATAAGTTGAGTCAGAAAAAGATTAAAGAAATAGACGCGGAAAGACGAAAGGGTTCGCACAGTATGGAGTAGTAGCTGGATGCTGGTGAAGCTGCACGAATCCAGAAGGATAGCCGTCAGTGAGATACTGTAACTGTAACTAAAGCCATGATGCTGTCGATAAATGCGCCTTTTCCGTCACCCCACACACACCCAGCAAGAAAACCAGCAGCAGCAGTAGATATGTACGCTGAGTAAAAATGAGATTGAAGACTATCTCCCAACTTGTTTTTTTCTTTTTCCAGGCAGACAAAAAAAAGTACCGACAAATTACAAACATTTATGAGTAACATAACGGCTAAAAACTCCACAAACATGCCACAAAATAAAAAACTACATGGCGTGTTGACAGATAAACTATGCGCGCACACAGCGAGAGAAAAAGTTCATACCTGGATATATACATGTTATCATGCATATACGTTTTTATGGACAGTGAAATTTTTATTTGACTGCTATTTTTAGCGTACCGAAACACATTTGGTTTTAGGAAAACAGACAAAATACGGCCATATAGACACACCGACCTACACAAGAACCGCGACTATTTCTCATTACCCCATCTACGTCGATATTGTCTCTCTAGTCGCTAGCATCTCCATTACGGCATGTCAGTCATACTCAGACACCACTACTCGGCCCATTTCATATACACTTTAGTACTAATTAACGTAGTAAAACTGAATTACATATTTTTGTTTCATTCAAAGAATTGTGTACGTGTGCGTCTCGAACAACATTCCCTGTCACTGCTGTGCCCTTCATCACGCTGCTCCTGTATTTTGTCTGACGATAACGGTAATCAAGATAAAAGTTAAATTCCGGCGTGTGTGTTGGTGTGTACTACTACTACTACTACACTGGCTTTGCTGCAATCGCATCGTGAGTCGCGACGACAACAGGCACACACGGGAGGAGATGGGACGTTGCATCCTGTGAATCGTGACTACCGTATTTTATATAGAAAGTTTAAAGAAACGTGACATAAGTTTAGTTGAGTAGGTACATGCAGATTTATATTTGTGTGTGTATCGTTTATAAATAGTTTGTCGAAATGGATCGTGTCTGCTTTATTTCTTCTTCATTACGTTCAATTTATTTTGGGGGATGAAAGTAGGCAGCAGTGGCAGCAGCAGCAGTCGTGCAAAATAATTCATTATTCTGATTTACTCATATAATACCTATCGGCATGTCGGGGAAAACAGTAGCAGTCATTAAGGTACATTTTTTACGAAGCTCATTTTAGGAGGATTTTCAATCTTTTTTTGTAGAGAAATAAAAGTTAATTTATCGGGACACACGTATAGTGATAAACATCTGATTTATTATTGATTTTAAAGGGGTTTTCCATTTTCCAGACAAGTTTAATTTCTACTCCCAATTAGTCATCACATTAAGAGAGAAGCTTGTACTTACGATGTTTTTTTTCGATACGGTTTTTACAACTGAAGACACTTTATTGATAACCCGAATCGCGTGTCTCATGTTCCCCGACGTCATTCTATAGCCAACGTTGGCAATTACTTCAATTTAACGAAGGCTGGCTTGGTTCGCTGAACAGAAGCCATTTATCACGAAAGATTTATAATAGGACAAGCAGTCTGTTGACGGTTGTGTGTGTGTATGCCTAATAATGTGTTTTCATATTCTTTCTTTATTTTCTTCTACACTTGACGGCTGACTCAAGAAAATTAGAAAAGCAAAACAACAAATTACCACTAAGTACGTACAAGCAAAAACAGCTAGAAAAAATTACACTAGGATTGTTTTCAATTGGACATTACCAGATAACATGGAGGAGACAGAGGATGATGCTAGGCAAAAAGAGATCATCGCTGCCAACCGCCCAACGGCGACCGAATGCCACGAGGCCAGGCATTTTAGGGTTGTTTCTTTACGTTACGTACTACTGACTTGTCCTCAAATACGTCACTTCAATGCAAGCAACCAGAGAATGCTCACAACAATATCGTTAATTCAGACGGGTAAGTATCCATTTTTTTCTCTTCTCATACAACTGGACTATAACTTAAAAAGAAATAGTTTCTTTTCCTCGCAACACAACAACGAACTGGTCAGGTTTTCAATAAAAAGTTAACTTTTTTTTCCTACATTAATGTTATCGTCATTACATGTACAGGAAAAAACCCTTCCTTCTTCTCCGTACAACAAAAGCAACTACACAAAATGTGCTTTTAAATCACGGGAAACTTTTCTGATTTCATTTATTAGCTTCAACTAGAAGGTGAAAGTCTCAAAGTGAAAACGCGAAAAGTTTGGCCTGTCAGTTAAGCAAGGAAATTGATGTAGGCGAGCTTTGAAGGAAGAAAGGTTGTATATGCACACGCAGCTTTAGTCAAGTTGCACTGAAAAAAAAACTCCAAAAAAGCGACGACGACGGCAGGCTCTTTCTTCGTCTCTCTCGCTCTCTCCCTCTCTCAAACACTCACACAGGCCACAGGCTATTAGTCTTTCCTTCCCGTTTGTTCACTCCCGTCTCACGTCGCCCCGCTCACCACATGTTGTCCTTTTGCATAGGCGATGCTGAAAAGGTGCGTGTGTTGATTAATATTGCACGGATTGCAGCACAGTTTTTTTCTTGGGGTATATAAATACGTAAGAGCTAGTAGTACCTTATTTAATCAATGGAACTGTCTATAAACAGTTAAGAGTGTGTCGTTTCTTTCCAAGAAGGAGAGGATCTTAATATTTTAAACGCGATTCACAATTTCTTTTGACACAATTTTTAATGCCATTGGCACACAAAAAAACTTGGCTGTATTTTTGGCGCAAAACAATGTAGACATTCGTATGACGTGTGTGTGTGTGTGTATGTGTTATATAAAAACAAGTATAAAACACCGTCTTGTGCACTTTGTAGACATGGATAAAATATAGAAAAAAACATACGAAGAACTTGGCATCTTCTTTGACACAGAGCGGCAGTAGTAGTAGTAGTGGCCTCAGAGAGTTGCACTGGCTTTACAAAATATATATGTAGCAGATGATCCCGCCTCCAATGTTTATGGCAATGACAAAGTGACAAAAAAATTGTCTTCCTTTTTTTCCTTTAAGAAGTTATTCACTATCTTCATTCATTTATTTATATTCAATTATTGTATTATTATCAACACCTAAAAGATGCATCCACACTGTTTCACAGTTAGAGTAAAGTAATGGCGTATAAAATACCTAGTGATAGTTACATGCAATTAGTTTTGACGTGTATCAGTATCATCAACAACACACTACTTTTTGGCACAAGTTCAACTTTTGGCGTTGTTTCTGCATAAAAGAAAATTTACGCCGGTTATTGTCAACCGTAGTAGCCTATTAAACTAGGCTGAACAGACAAATGCAATAAATTCATCAGAATTTTGTATAATGGTTGCTTTTGACGGAGTGTTGAATACCACTTTTGTTGTGGATGGAGCAGCGTTTCTGAGTGTGCCTTCAGCAAGATTACCAAGAAAAGCGAAGGATCACAGACAGACGCAAGGAAAAAAGAGTTTTTTTATTTGCCGGTAGACGCATTAGATTTGTATAAGCCGGTCATTATATAATTCTACGAATGATGACATAATGGCAGGGAAAATGCCCATTGTTCCTGTTTTCTAAAATACGTTTACAGTTGTGCCGGTGGTGGGAGAGAAAAAAGATTATTCATTTATGAAAGAAGGGAAAAAATGACTGGGGAATAGACAATGAAAGAGTGAAAAATTTACACACCAGCATAATTTGGCCACTTTTTGCATGCTTCAAGTCGGATTTCCGCCACCACTCTGACGATTAACGAGGACTACTCGGAAACAAGTTTTAGTGTTTTATATGTTTAGCTAGTCAGCTAAGTGCTCATTGCATATTTTGGTTAAATTACGTATTTATTAGGTGTTACTCTGGATCATCAGCAGCAGAGCATCATTAATGATAAATGGGGTTGAGAAAAAAGGGAAACTGCGTTTTCTTTTTTTAACACTCGGATTCCTAGTTTAGCAAAAGTTTTCTTTTCGTTCAAAAAAATATAGTAAAATCTAAAGTCTAAATAATACGCGAAGGGAAAAGAAAATGCAGGAAGTGCGAAAGTGAAAACGAAAGCGGGCAATAAAACAGTCTGAGCTGCGTGCTTATGACGAAGGTGATGGTGATGATAATGATGACTGATGGGAGATGTAGTGTGCTGTTAGTTGGCGGAAGGAAACAACGGCTCCAGTGAAATTCTTCTCTTGACTATACTCTTGGTACTTTTCTAGGTCTCCTCTCTCTCTCTCCCTCCCCCTCCCACGTTTCCTATAACTCTTTTCGCTTTTTTTTCTTTTTTTTTTTGAGAAAAATTCATTCACTTGACTGGCTCGAGAGAAATGAAGGTTTTTGGGCAAGATTCATTCTTATTTTTCCTTGGCGTTGTGATGTTTGATATTAATGCGGGAGATAGCAATGGTGGATTTGTTATCCTCTCCAGCCAACGCGAGAAACGGGCGATGAAACAGAGGAAAGGCAAGTTAGAACACGCTGTTTGCGGTAAAGGTAATGAGAGCTTAGAGAAAAGAAGTTAGATTGAGGTGACGGACTACTAAAAAGTTTTTTCTCTCTCTTTCGCTCTTGCTCTTTACGGGATAAGTCTGGTGACAAGACAACTGTACTTTCTACAGGGAAACTGGTGTTTTCAAAGGAGGAAAGCCCCCACAAAAAGAGCACAGGACCTATCTTTCTAGAAAAGTCAGAGTTTTTTTTCTCTCTCTCTCAATCGGCCGGAATGCCACGCTACTGGATATTGTTATTATTTTATTACCGTTTTCTATTATTATTGCTTTGATCTGTATATATGGTGGTCGTTGTTCCTGGGAGAGGGAAACCTTGTGCAACTTACAACTTTAACCACACATTCACCACCACCAACCACCAAAGAGAAAGCGGATCAAGTTTGGAGTCTTTCTGTCTTTCTCTCTTTTCCCCTTCTTTCTCTTAAGCACGCACACACACACTCTTGCTCTCTCTTTCTCACAGTAGTCGCGAGTCATTCACATTATCAGTCACAAAGTGCACCCAAGCCACACTTGATACTAACGAAGAAGCGGTACAACGTTTTGTTTGCACTCTTCTAATGAATGAACATACTACATACTGAAGAAACTAAACCGATGAAATTTAAGGAAACGAGAGCGTCGTCCCTCCTTTTCCCGTCTCTCTCTCTCTCTCTCAACAGCTCTCAATGTAGTTGATAATGGTTTTAAGCAGGAGTAGAAGACAATGTCAATCAGTCAACACACCCTGTAACATGGCTTTTACTTAACAATTTTTCCCACCAAAACACCATACATTCGGCAGCTGTTCAGGAATTACATTTACTTTACCCCCTCCTCTCCCCCTCTCATTCTTCTCTGGTTACATACTTCAATTGCCACTGCCATTTACTGCAATTTTATAAACATACCCAAAAAACTGAAGAAAATTACGGGTTAGGAGAAACTTTTGCTACGCCTGTAATTAGCAGCAGTTCCACGGGTTCCAGCAGCAAAAAACGGGTTAGAAAAGTAAAAAAAAATGAAGCGAACGTATTTTCCCCCTTTGTCTCTAACTTCTACTACAACTCTTGAAATTCTAGTTTTAATTTGGAAATTGGAATGTACGAACCAAGGAAGAAAATGCATAGAGATAGCGCTATATAGATAGGTTATATAATACTCTCACAGCAACAAGACTTTTTCTGCATCTGCATAGCAGCGAGACACACAAAAACTAGCATGCCACCACGACGGCGGATAAACTCTGACTGGCAGTTTTCTTCCCTTTTCTCACAGTGAACACGACGTCGACGGAACAGAGATTTTTCAAAGACAGTTTCTCTCTTCTCGTCTCGATCCCGTATTCTGCTGTAGTGCCAGGGAAGCGGTGCGAAAGGGAACGAAATTTTCGTTCAGGATTTCGAAAGGAAGATTATTATTGTGTGTGTCTCTGTGTGTGTGCAGTAAGCAAGTTGTGTTTTTGCTGTGGCACATGCACTGCTCCTGCTGCTTCTCTGCTTATATTACTTCAGCCTCCTCCTACTACAACGAAACAAACATTTTCTCTCTCTCTCTCTCATCGTACTTCATAGAGAGAGAGAGATGCAATGATGGGCTTTTGGCTTACACGGGCTGAGAAAAAAACTTTTGATAGCACAAGTACTTTTGGCTTTATGTTACAATCATCCTTTCATTTCTTTCGTGGATACACCACTTTGATAATAAAAAGACTGTTGTTATGCGTGTCATATCTGTATAAGTTATATAGGAGGGGAGTAAGTAGTATTTTGTATAGAGAGACAGAGAGAGTCACAAGAAAAAAGTGCTTGCCTCTTGCAAGTTAAGCATGTCTGCTTTGCTGATGCTGATTCCTATTGGCAAAGAGAATTGAAATGGAGCAAAGTTTGGAATAGAAACATTGTCCACCGGACCGACTTGTGGAACTGGTCCTGGCTGTTGTTGTTTTGTTTTTTGAAGGATGTAGGAGTATATCTGATAGGGAGTAAGATGCCCAACAACACGAGGACAAGATGGAAAATGTGACGATGTTCATGTAAATGTAATGGTAATAGGGGAGACGCAGGGATTGGAGGGAATACAGGTAGAAAGGAGAGAAAAGAGGAGTAAAATGAGATGAAATAAACCCAGTTTGGTGTGATGTGATACTTGTTAGATTTTGTATTTGTAATAAATCATATAAGAGCTGCTGATGTGGATGGTGCTTAACAAGTTTAGGCCCTTCCAGCTAAGTAAGTTCTCTTGTGTTGGTGCCTGCGTCCTTCTGATACAAGGATCCTTCCGTGACAATTTCAAAGGCTGGGAAAAGAAGAGAGTGAAAATGATGATGTTGGAAAATGAAGTAGGGACTCAGCCGAGAGTTTAACTTGGCGGGATTGGGGAGCTTGGTTTCTTCTAACTTTTTTGGTACTTCCTTGCCGTTTGCCGTCCTTTCCAGTGACTGATGATGCTGTACTTAGGTACGTACAGTGTTTACTCAGGGAACAGATTTTAAAAAATTGGATAGACTCCAGAAGAAGTCGTGGCGGATTCCAGATAACACAATACATATTGTTGGAGAGAAAACGGGGGGAAAGTATGTAAAGTAACATAAAATTCCGTGTACTTCATGAAAAGAGAAAACATTATCGCATAAATTGAAAAAAAATCTCTTTATTCTTTCCAGTTCATGGTGGCATTGCATTATGTAGTATATGGATCTAGGTGCTGCTCCAACCACTGGAACAGGACAAGCTGGAAATTCTTTACGTTTCTTTGTGGACGAGTAGAGAAAGGTGTGAGAGTTATGAGCTGAGGTACTATGTCGACTTTTCACGTAGTTTAGAAATACTGCCGGATAAAAATGAATGTTTTGTAGTGCTCCTTTCCTGACAATGCACTTAGGGTAACGTTATATCAGAAAGTGAAATTGCAGGATTCGTTCTAAATTAAAAACGCTTTCCCATTGGAGCATGTTGACAGTTAACCCCAAAATGCGCACGAAGCATATGTGTTGTTGTAACATAACAACTCCATATTTTCTTCAAAGTTTTCATATTTTTAGCATTGACTTCCCTCTAATGCGATTTACGTCATCATTTTATCATGAACCAACCAGATCAGCGTTTAAATTTAGCAAAACAAAGTCATATGTGTATGCTGCTGCAATTTGCAAAGGGAACGTCGTCAGCATGTTTCCCCAGTATTTCCAACTCTTTATTGTACACATTTTACGGACAAGGACAGCATGCTTCATCAATTTCCACTTCTCTCCGGCATTCATGTGCCTATCATTGTCTATATTATGGCTTGGTTGCTGTTCAACGCGTTCGTGACTATGAAAGGCAATCCGAATTGTCCATTTGGCCAGGGGCTGATGATGCAGAGAGAGAGAGAGAGAGAGAGAGAGAGAGAGAGAGAGAGAGAGAGAGAGAGAAGCAAAGCAAATATCCGCTTAAAGGTGCAATTTATTTTATCAAACATTTCATTGTGTAATGTATGCAGTGCTCTCGTTGTTGGAAAGATGGAAATTGAATACGGCCTGTGAAAAATTTTGATTTCAAGTTGTATTGACATGACACCAGTGGTAATAGTAATCCACATTATTCCTTTATATCACTAGTAGGTGTATTTCAGTTTTCCATTGTTACGCTTGACAGACAGTCCAAATAGTATGTATGGTGCTGCTAATATACGAAAAAAGACGAATCAATGCAACTACGTTAGCTATTTACAGGTTTGCTTTGTCAAAATGGAATTTGAGCATTTTTTCTGTGTGCTCAAGTCAAGCCAAGAGTTGCTGCTCTGAAAAATGCATAAATGGTTCGTAAATACGGGATTTTTGACTCACGTAATGCTGTTTATGCTAAATTAAACACTAGCTTAACGATTAAACAGGAATTCCTGCCGATTTAAATAAACAAATGCAAATTTTAACATTTTTATGTTGTTTGTTCATCAAAGTTTGAGGTATTGATTTAATAGAACTCTGAGTCAATATACAGATATTTTGGTATTTTATGAACTTGAAGTACATTACACATTTTTAGCTACTAATAATAATTAAATAATGAAATAGTCAAGAGGGAATGATCCTTTTATGGATTTGCCAACTACCTTTTATGGCGCTAACTGCTGTTGCTTTCACAACGCAATGTCATTTTGCTTATTTATCACGTTTTTAAAAGTGATAGTTCAATTTCGCAATGATAATTAGTGGAAAAGAGGAATATGGGTCAGGATACATATGTTAGGTGATGTACCAACAGATTTCTTGTCCGAATGAGACTAGGCATTTGGAGAAGGATTGCAACCCGTTACATAGTTACAGTTTGTAACGGTTTGAGTGGACGGACAATGGACCTGTGTATACGAGTTTGTCTAGGTTTTTTTCCCTTCTTGGCACTGGAAGTGTGCAGCCGCTTCTGAAACGAAAATTCTACACTACGGATAAATACAACTTGGAAAATGTATTCACTGCCCTTATAGTTTCTTTAACTGCTGCTATAACGTGCAATGCAACGTGTGACCTGTCAAAGGAACAGACGCGTAGTGATTTTAACAAGAGAATTTTCAAAAAACTGAAAATAACAGTATTTAGGTTTGCATGGGAATTATTGAAGAGATATTCACTATTATGGATTATTGTGGAAAGAAATAATAAAAAATTGAGCCTTAAATTAATCTACGATTTTTTCATGAATATTGTAACATTGGTGCTTCAACGGAATTAAACGATTCAAGCAATACCATATTGAACGAAAGGATACAGACAGTTTTTCAATTTGGTTGTTGTTGACACATACGTACTTCACTAAAAAACTACATTTTAACTAGCAACGATGCTACCCTACAGTTCTCAGATGCATTTTGCAAAAATGGCGATTGAGCCCTTATGTAGTCATTGCATTGAATATATTTAGGTACATATAGTATAAAGACGTCATAGTAAGTGCCAACTTTAAAGAAGAAAAACAAACGCCAACTACGGTAGTTTTATAGTACCTATGCACGTACGCTATTATCTGCTATATTCTTGCTGCTGTTTATTATGCATAGTGCAAAGATAAAATTTCTTTACACAGGTTGGCTTTGAGTTTGACATTACTGTCAATAGGTTGTTTTGTATGTCAAACAATACATGTATGTTTACAATGTTGCCTTTCCACACAGTTTGCATACCTACCCAACTAACATTTTTTATTCTTGATGACGACGATCACGTTCACGACGCTGCCATTCATTATTTTACCGTTAATTAATTAAATGTATATATATCCACAAACGAACTTCTTCGGGCCGGAGGGAGGAAGCAAAGATAGCCAAAGCAACCGAATAGTCATATGTAAGTCTGTACAGGAATGCCAAATGTATAGTTATTCGCAAATACATACGTACTTGCCTTTATAGTGCTTATCTGTAGGGCAGAACAAATGTATGATTGATGATTACACCGTCAAGGCCAACTGATTGTGGTGGGTAACATTGTGAAGTTGCAGGATGATAATAATGTCTGATGTCATCGTATTTTATACACCCGCCCCCTCATAAACAGTAAACTAATGTTGTCAAAAATTAACATTCCGTCTCTGTCCCCTTTAATCCCATTCACTTTTTCAAGTTTTATATCTCGCACGAGATTTATTCACTTATAATTTACGACTACTTTGCTGCAAATCAGTCCAAGATGTCAAATTGTAAATATATTTTAAAAAATTGATAAAATAACAAGCACAAAATAAATCATACATCTTTCCATCCTAATTTTTAACCCTTGCTATACATCGCTTTTAAAAGGGTTAGCGAATGTGACCTAAATTTATTGTTTGACAAGCAGACTGCCTCCTCAAGTACCTAACCTCTGATCTTGATTCAAAAAAACTGTTGAAACTGCGCAAACTAATTGGTAGAGCGATGGACTGAATTTATAATACGAACGATGTAGCACGGAAATTTACTCGAACAGAATAGCATCATCACCACGATCGCTATAGAACAGCGAAACCAAAACCCTATGAACTTGACTTTTTAGCAGAACAAAGAACTTATCTAAACAGATCAGGAGATCATACAATACACTATATACACGTACTATATGCTTATATGTACGGTACGTACGCGTGGATTGGATCACCTTTTCGCCACTGCACACATTTTACATCGTTATTTAGACGTTGCCAATACCAACCCAGCAATTCATGTAAGGTTTAAGTACCTATGAACATGATCTAGTTCATCTGAGAATGAGAAACTCGATAGAAGTAAAACGTAGCCTGATGTTTCTGCCTGGGTTATAGAGTACCAGAGAAGTGAGAACCCTGAACCGATACAGCAAAAGAACCTTCGCCGTACGAAAAGAGCAAACAATCGAAACACGGGCTTCACATCTTCCAACATCATCTTACAACCATTGCACCAGTTTCCCTCACGTTTTTGCATGGCACACCATTTCATTCCCGCACACTATAAACCCGGTAGTGCATTACCAATTATCTGAAAGGTTGTTAGGCAGAGAGGAAAACTATTGTTTTCTTGTGAATGCGAATGTACCGTCGAAGAGAGAGTTGCTTATCGTGACTTGAGAGTGTTTAAGTCAGATTCAGCGCAGCAAGACAGCCGATCATCATCATCATCATCTTGTGTATAGTCGCCGTTACCGTATATTTTCTTTTTCCATATGAAACATGGTACGCGGTCTCAACATTCAACATTGCAAATTTCCCCATTAAATTTCTCCTCTAGTAAATAAATCAACAATGCTCAGCATGCAGTGCCACTAGCCACACACAGTAGTAATTATATAACTAACCATAAAAAATGTACAAAATGCATCTACCTGTATGCATGTTTGCGTAAGATTACGGTGCGTATTATGTGTGTGTGTAAATTGTACACATCATTCATTAATTATCATCATTCATTGTTGCCGTGGTCGGTCTCTCTTCTATTATTTGTGCATGGCTATAATGCAGCGTAGCGTGTGGGTGTACCGTATGTAAGAAGCAGACTGAGCGGAGCTTCTTATTTCCCGTGTCATCTATATATATGTACATCTAGAAGAAAACATTTCGCACGAAGAAATCAAATCAGCGGTTTGTTTTGCTGTTGCCGGTTTCAATAATTATGTACTCAGGTGGCAGATATTCCCTTCTCCTTTGTTTTTGGGATTGATGGAACATATTCAATATGAACTACTCTGTGTAATGCTGGCTGTTAGTAAATAAAGTGAGCCACATCATAATAATAATGGCAATATTTGTGCCAAATTGTTGGAAATAAGCTCCTTCTGAAACAAATAGAAACTAAGTAAAAATGAATTGAAAACACGGGATTGTTAAGTGGAAAAAGTTGATTGGAAAAATTTATTGTCAAACTTTCGAATAGAATCTCTACTCTTCATCAGGACAAAAATCAAGACTAGTAAATTCAATACTTTCGCATTAGGCATGACTAACTATCACCACATTCATGCACCGCATTCATAGTAGATATATTTTGATGTATTTAACATATCTCTAATGATTGCTACCATCGACAAAAATGTTTTCAACTGCATAAAGAGTAATTAGAGTCTAACCTCATCCAAATGAGTTTCTGGATATGGATAATACAAATCTTATCGCCATGATAGGGAACTTCGGTAGGAAATTGCCATACTTTGTTACATATTGAAAATATTAGTGATGTAGTCTGACAGTCATTAAAAGCCATCTCCTACTAAACCAATGGAGACTTTACTACTTATTCTAATAAGCTCTACACTTTGTTCATCTTGCTTTCCTGCTTAAGGCAGATCGTTGTTAGAACTGTCGTAATTAGTGTGAGGCATTCGCAACGTAAAGCATAGTGTATGCCCCGCGTAATGGTAACGTGTAGCTTGAAGAGGGAAGAAGATATTCATTAATTTCTAGCACTTCAAGACAAACAAATTCTGTTCTAATAACTTTCATGTAGACATAATTTGCTATTGATTAGCACTAAATTCAATAGGTAAGTTGCAGCTTCAAAAAGCTTCAGAAAAGTGATTTTTAAATTAGGTTAATTAAAAAGGTTAAAATTACTCGATCATTTACCATTCGCGACCATTACCATCAATTTGATTTTTTTCATGAATAGCTGATTCGTGATAATGATGACACAGCCCCGATGTTATACATCAAAATTAAAAGGGAATTGCCCTGCGTAAAATAGACGGGCAGCTAGTTGAAAATATTGCACGGCACGCATGGTACTTCCATATCTTTAACTTCAAAATGCAAAACACAAAAGCAAAATTCTGTACCTTTGTGTTTACAGTATCGTTACTGATGAATCACAAAAACGAGCGAAGAGTCAGAGAGAACAGCAAGCAAAAGAAGCTAAACGTGTAAAAAGTGTAAAACCTAATTGGAAGGGTAAGTTTTTAAGTCGAATACTTTGCAGTAGAGAGAGGGAATTGTTGACTCGAAGAAAAAGGACAGGACGTCGACACGACGACGACGACGACGGCTTAAAAAAGTCATTCATAAAGTCAAGATTAGCAGAATAGAAAACAGGACACGGACACGATACAAGAGGGTATGCATATTCTTAAAGGTGAAATGTACCGATGCTTTTTTGTAAGCAAGAAGTGCATGGTACTACTACTACTACTACTACTACCACTACCACTACTAGTACGTGTAATATAGATTACTGTACGGTGGTGAACCATTTGGTGGTGGTAGTGTGGTGGCTGATCTTAAGTTGGTTGTCGGTACTTGAATTTTTTCATTGGGCTTTACTATTGCAATGTTGAAAGTGAATCACAATTCACACTCACAAGTAGTAACATTTTAAACTCGGTACGTCTTTAGACTTGTACTTACTTACATGTATTGTGTGAAGTTGAATTGAAGAGATTCTCTGTGTCTGCCACATAATCTACCCATAAATTACTAACGTAAGGGCATTTACGCTGTGTGTATATTAGGTACACGAGAGAGATTTCCTTCTTGTACTTTTTTAGTCGACATTCGTCATCTTTCTACATAGTAGCAACTTTAAATTCCATATTTATTCCATCATCATCAGTCGTCCGTCCATAAGACCAATTCATTCGTCATCGTCGTCACTACTAGTAGTAATACGGAGACTATTTTATTGCATTGAATTGTCACTTCTTTGTGGTTTCCTCTCTCCTCGTCTTTCGTGTTATTGTTGTTGTTGTGGTAAAATAAAAACGTACAAAACAAATAGAAAAATGTGTTAGGTAAAATAGGTCCGAGAGTAGTACCATTACTATTACCATCATCACCACTATTATCTTCAACCAGATAGAGAGGTTAGGGATACAAACAGCCATACGACGACCAGAAAGGAAAAACTGTTTTAGGAGAGGATTAAATGAGACAGAAAAGTTTTCTGCAAAATTGCAGTTGTTGCTGTTGTAAATGGAATGATTATGTTATCAAATGGAGATGTCAAGTCATTCTATAATGTCATTTATAATTGATCCAGCAAAGCAGTGGTAAAAAGCGTAGTAGTAAGATACATCACACTCACATCATGACTATCATGAATGTAACAATTGCAACAGTAGTGGATCAGTTTCTAAAGACGAGACGGTGGTGTCGTAGCAATTATGAGTTGAATTCCTTTGGTTTCAGCTGATTTTTGGTTTTTATGGGTGTAGAGTTTGAAGATATTGCTTCAGTTGTGGCTAAAAAAGGTGTATACTGTAACCGTACAGCGCAACGTGTAATTCGAATGTCGTTATATCGTGTTTAATTCCTTGCGCTTTTTCATTTATTTTGTATTTGATAATTTTGACAGTTAGAACAGTAGTAGGTGGTAGGAGGAAGAAAAGGGTTTGATCGTGATTTCCTCCTTGTTTGTTCGTGTTTATGTTTGGTTTATAAGTCACTGACCATGTAAGACTTGAATGTGTGAATTGATTAGTAAACCGGCTGATATAAGACTTAATTAGAAAGTAGAAGTCAGTATTTACAGAATAGTACTAGACGCTTAATGTCTAGCGTAATTTTTTATTTTTTATTCAGTTGTCAGTTGAGTGCCTCTTGTGCCTTGTATCTAGACTTTGTAAAAAACTATCCTGTTGTTGTCGATAGTTGTAGTGGTATTTATACGGTATTGTAATTGTAAATCGATTAATAGTAGTTTGTATTAATTACATAAGAATATTTAGTTAAACTAATTAGTGAGTTAGTTTAGACTTCGGTATTTTACCAATCGGTATATAAGAGACGATATCGTCAACTCTACTGTCTAATCGTGATATACCAAGTTGTATGTTTATATATTTAATAGTAAGTTTTTACGTTATTGGCTGTTAGATATTAACGATCATTCATTTTTCACGTTCTGAAAAGTATATTTATCAAAATACATTCGAATTTGAATTGTTGATCGTGATTGACTAGTGGTACGAGTGACGGGTACATAAATTATTTAATGTTTTGTTTTCGGTTTTTTTAGATTACATCACAGTTTGAATCCAGGAGGACTCGTCACAACGCTAATTAAGGAATGTACAATGTATTACTCTAGGAACGCAGTTTGAATGTAGTGAATTAATGAAGCAACAGTCAACACTTGTCCTAAGAAATGAGCGTTTGATACGCAAAAGTGAGCATTGAAGAATAGCTAAATGCCGCTGTCAATGGCAAACATAACAATGTCTACTCAAGAATCAGACGGTTCTTTAACAGCTGAGACACCGGATAGAAGCCTTGGCTCGTTATCACTTAATGCAACAGGAGAGCAATTGGATGACATTCAAGTTAACTTGGATCGGATGTATTTAGACAGTCCAGCGCCTAGCTCATTGCTATTTGGATCTTTCAGTGATGGTGCAGTGAGCAACGTTTTAAGTCCAGGTGCTGGTGGAAGTAGTAACAATGGCTATGGACGCAAGCTTTCAGTTGCCTCTGATGGCGCTGGGTTTGATGATTTGCAAATACTTGACATTGAAGATATTTCAGAAGTTATTGGATCTACCGATTGGTAACATACCGTACCATAAAGATAATATAACGCCATCAAAGAAAACGTTTTGATCTCTTTTGCCATAACTTTTCGTTTTATTTGATGTGGGTAGGTTGTGTGATGTTCCATCGAGACTTCCACCTAATTTTTGTGAAGATGATCGATCGTTTTTGGACACGGGGCTTTTGAACATACGATTTTCTTTATTAAATTATGTTACACATGCAATTACAGGTAACTAATAATTTCAATTCCGTCATCATTCCCTACAATTTTGTTATATATTTTAATTTTAACAATAATTACAATGTTTATATATGTTTATAACAATTATCGTAATCTGTAGAGGAAGCTTTTGCGGAAACAAAACGAAACTTGCCGCCAACAAGGAGATCAAACTTAGCAAACGAAGCTGCCGGCAGTGGTGCTACTTTTAAAGTGATTCGACCTTCAAACCGGAGTCAGGTGTCAATAAATCTAAATAGAAACTCTTCACATGGTGCTAGTGTCTTGGAAAATGGAGAAGGTTCTGTGGAATCTTGGGATGATCAGTTAAGGGGTCCTGTGAATGGGGACATGACTGTTCCATCCTTGGGAGGATCCGTAAGCCCAATAAAATCCCAAAACGACACCAACCCAACAGGTCACAAGTTTATTCCAGGAAATATGGAAAACGCTCCACAAAGCATGACTAATCGGGTCAAGGAACTACGTCTAAAAATGCAGCAGCAGCATCGACAACGACCCATATATGATAATTGTGACATAAATCAATCAGTTGATCCTACCAATAAAGGATATGCTCCAGATGAAACATCTACAGAACTGGGTTACGGATCATTGTCACAATCACAATTGAATTCGACAAGAATTGCTAACAATTACGGCAGTGCTTCGGAAGCTTTTCAAAGAGGAGTGCATGGACCTACAAATCAAACATTTACTGCTGATGATACTCAGACAAATTTGCATGAGATGATTCCTGAAAGTATATCACCTGTTGGCTCACCTGATCGAACTAAAACCTATCGCAGGAGAAGCTCTGGTTGTCGACCCGCCTTCGGAGAAAATGGGTTTGCTTGTAACATCCCCGGAGCCGTTGGACCTCTATCCGAAAACTCTAGCTACGAAGACACTTCTATTAACACTAGTATGGCTAAGACTATTTATAATTCTAATATTTTTTGTCATTTGTATCATGAGTAACTCTTAATTTTTATAGGTGGCTCGTTTTCACGTGAGATCGATTCAAGAACTTATACCCGTCCAAAGAAAAGTCGAATGGCTCTTTCAAGTACTGTTAGAAGCCAGCTAAATACCACAATGGAATTATCACCTAGCCAGTTAGGAAGTACTGGAGACTTGTCATCACCTCAGCGAACTCTTAATACTACTATAAGCTTGTCTCCCGACCGTAGCCCTCTAATGGGTAGTTTTACAGGCTCTCCGCACAAATTGAATACAACTATAAATATATCTCCGGATTGTAGTGGTCGTGGGGAATCACTTTCGTCTTCGTCATTAAATAAGACAATGGATCTGTCGTCACCAGAACTGAGAAGCAAAGTCGGAGCGACCGGTTTGAGCGCATCTAATGTACCAGCGAATTTAAATGAGACCTTTGTAGCCGAAAATGGAGACTCGCCATCATCTGAAAAATCCAGACGTGTCACCCGGAACTTGTCATATGTTATTCGTCGTGATGAGGAATCGCCGAACAATAATTCATCCCCTCAAGTATCTGCTAATACTTCCCGATGTGATTTAAATAACACTTTTTCGTACGATCAGGATGCTGAAAGAGAAGTTCAGGTAACACGCAGCAGTCGTAACACAAGTATGGAAGATCTAAACTCTCGAGTTGCCAGTCAAATTCGCAGTAAGTGACTCAGCATTTAATATTGATCTTTTTAGTTATTTATGTGCATTTACGGTAAAATCGATATCATTAAATTTTTAAACAACAGGTCTTGGTTGTTCAACTATAACTAGAGGACGATATTCTGATCATGGCGGAAGAGGTAAGACGATGCTATGTTGTTGTTACGCTATCCTTTGCTAGATTTACTATCAATTACTACGCTGCAATTATCATGTTGGGCCTTTTTCAGCATCAACGATTTCAAGTCTATTTGGTATTTTTTTTACATAATTGTTAAACTATTAAGGTGTGGTGCCAAATTTGGATGAAACAAGAATGGTTGCCCGGACCTCTTCAACAGACACATATTCCGTGGCTCATTCATCGGAGTCTCCTACTTCTTCTGGATTGTCTAGCCCTATGGATGCACAGTCATACGATGATATACAATCCAGCAGTACGTAAATAAATTAAATCGTTTTCTTTTATATTTATATCCATACATCTTTCTGTGGAAGTGTTCTTGTGTTATGAAACTGCAATGACCTTCTTGAATGTATAGGTGAAGCTGTTAGACGGAGCATGCCCAATCTGGCAATGATTCGAAACGCAACAGGTATTCGTTCCGGCTTGGCCTTTCCACCGACTGGAGGTGGACAGCTTAGAAAGAATCATTACATCAGCGATTCACGTCTTTCACGCTTAGAGAACGGAGACAACAGGCCCCGTTTAAGGGTTCACGGGTCGGATTCTACATCTTCATCAAGCTTTAATCAAGGACTGAGCGTAGCTAGTAGCCCACGAACGAGGGTAAGTGTATGTAAAATATAGTGTGGTACCGGAATCTGAATGTGAATCTGTGGTTTGCTTATACAAGTAGAGCAATTCCGCTGGGATTAATGTGGATACCACTTTGAATTCAGAATAATAAGGGATATACCCCTTATTGAATTTAAATTGCTAACAACCAACATATTTGTTGTTGCCAGGAAATACAAAAAATAGTCTTATCCCAATTTAATTTCTACTTGTCGAAAGATTTCGTTACCGTTAATTGACGTGAAATAAGCTATATAAAATATGTAAAGTATGAACTAAAGTAAAAAGTACATTTTTTCTGATTATAGGGTGGAAGTAACACATCTACTCCTGCTGCCTTGAATCGTATTTCAAGCGGAATGACTTCAACTACCACTGCTTCCAGAGTGTACTCAGCTCAAACACTAGGGTCCACCGGTAACTCGCGAGCTTCTTCAACTTTGAGCCGACCCCAGGGGTCTTCTATGGGTAACGTACGTACAACTGGCATGGGTGGGCCACGTTACATGAGTGGGCTCCGTCCACCACGCCCAACTACCGCATCAACTACAACTAGAAGCTCCACGGCCCCAGGAATTCCTGTTCCTACTTTTAGACTACAAAGCAGAATTCCGGCACCAGGCCAGTTCCGCTTTAGGTACGCCCTACTTTTACAACAATATAAATATGTTTCAATCTTGTAAATCAATGGAATATAAAACAAGTTGATTGTTGTGTCATGTCTTTTTAGCCGTCCATCACAAATTGGCTCTACAAACCGACTTGGAGGGCCCTCTTCCAAAGGAACTAGTGCTTCCCATAAGGGACCAGTGGAGGATTGGCGTGATGGCTGCTATTGATCTCTTTGCTCATCTTGTCGCCTCATAAACTTTTCCATACCGGTATCATTTTTTCAAATCGTATTTCATGTTAGACGTATGTTTCTTCAGTAGTAAATAGTGAACTCGTGAACATGTATAGACATGTAAAGTCAAACAAAACAACATGGTTAGTAAACTGAGTGCTTCCAGCAAAAAAAAACAAAATATCAAGTCATAATTCCAAGATCACCCTGTTACGCCAAAAAATAATAAGTATTTTGTAACTACTACAGTTTATTATCAAGAGACACTATTTACAAAGATATGGAAATGTCGTAGCAATGGATTTTCTGATAAGTAACTGTAAGTTGTCGATAGTTGGTTTATTTGTCTAATCAAGTGAAGGAGTAACCTTACCAGTTGTCATTTATATTTATTACTTTTATGATTATTACTACGAACTGAAATTAATAATTGTCTACTATGCCTTAACTCTGAAGACTGAGAAATTGTTAAAGTTATTCTTATTCTTAGTGTGCGATTGTATGTACAGATGTGTGGTTGATTGTCTGTTCCTTTCATTCATTAAATTAAACCAGTCTGTTTATTCTGATACTGTATCATTTCTCATTAGAAAAATAAGATTCGTTTCGTTATACAAAACATGTTCATTCATAATGCATTACCCTGTGTATGTATTTCATTTAAAATACAATCCTATACAATTTTACTTCTGTTGATTACGGATTTTTGTTTCGATGAACCGTAATTGATTATGTCTTTCTTTGTCCATTTCTGCAAACCTCTTAATAATTTTTTTGTTCCTGTTGACTTATTACGGCAACAGAAAGTTTTGTTGTATCTATGCTTCTTTGTCCTGGGGTGATTAGTAATGTACATAAATATTTTACATGGTCACTTTTCAAAGAGAAAATTGCAAATTGTAACTTTGGAGTTTTCTTGGAAGCAGTATTGAAGGAATACAACTACCCTTCAATAAGTCAATAACTATAAGAAAAATATGATGGTGTACGTTTCTTTGGTGTATCAAATATTTTAAATCAGCAACCAAGACAAATATAAAAAATGCAAATAGGTATAGTAAATTAATTACGTTATTGGGTAATTCAACAAACACCTGATGTCGGTATGCAAACCACTAAAGATGTTACCGATTTTTCTTTTGTCAATTGGCTGCATTGTTTTCATACGTCCCCAATTTCGTAACATGTAAATATAGTAAGCTTTATGTAGAGCATAATTAAGCTTTACAAAAAATAATAGCTAATCAGTGCCTCAAATTATTATATTGATTATTTACTAAGTCTTCAGTCCTAACACAATTACCATATTACCTGAGTTTTAACTTTAAAATACAATTTTCGCTTACGCACCGATACAAATTTAACAGATATTCACTACTACAGGATGGGGATCAAACAGTCTATTTACTATATAGCTCTATGTATGCTTACTGTATGGTCGTGTAAAATAAACTGTACGTAACATTTAAATATATTGAAAATACTTATACATACTAACTGTACTTTGTAATGTGTTATGTTATTCTACCGAAAGAAGAGTAATCTATTTAAATCAATCGGTCTGAGTTTTTTTACAATGGGAAATCGAAGTCGCAGGTATAATAAAGCTAATAACTAAATTTATATGTGATTTATACAAAAGAGTGTTGTTAATGTTGTTAGTACTATCATTGTTAAACCTTATTTAACGAGCAAAAATTATAAAGATGGAAAGTACTTGTTACTCATGTTAAGAAATATACCGAGAGTTTTATGTACACTATAATTCAGCATTGATGTATAACTTCACGAAAAAATAAAAAAGCTGTCGTCTTTTAAATTTATGTAAATGGTTTAAAGATATTTTCATCTTACAATGTACATAATTCTGAAACTATCGATATGGTTTTGATCTCTTCGTTTATACTTGCAAGGTAAATCAAATGTCTTTGTTTATCGAATTATTTATTTATGCCACCACCGGCATCATCGTTTATTGCTTCAAGTCGTTATCGCTATTTTAGTCACCAATTTTATGTCAATTTGTCTCTTACCAGTATTTATTACTTGACGCTTTGGTTGCATTGATAAATTATCAATACTTCCTTTTATGGGCCCATTTCATGGTTTTATACTACAAGCATCGCCTTGTCTTTAGTACTTTTTTTTAAATTGTGTATTATTTTAAAAGAGTGATAAGAAAAAGGGGAAACAAAAGATTTTAATATTGATTTTAGATTTTATAGTTTTTTTGTCACTGCATTTTTACCCGAGCCCGTAAGGCTTGGTAAAGGAATAGCAAATCAGTGAATAAATATTTTTTGTTTTGCGTGCCAACAGATAATCACTGTCGGTTTGTGAAAATGTTTTACTGAATTTGTACACTAAACAAGTCGATGTTGCCTAATACTGTATGTATAACCATTCAACGTTGCCCATTTTTAACCTAATTTCGAATGTTTCTATTTTAATCTTTCTTGTTTTAATGTAGATTTCTTAAAACGATTCTCGCTGATACCATTTATGTAAATGATTGTAATTATATTATGTATTCTGAGCGTCACTTATTTAACTTTTAATTCATATCTCTCTCCATGGAGCAATAATAAAAAGGAGTTCCTGATAAGATGTAAAAACTATAATTTTCAATATGATAATTTAACACAATTAGAGATATTATTGACAATATATTTCCTCTCTCATGTTAGCCTATGTTGAATATTAATTGAGAAATTACAAGTATGTCATAGTAATAACTGATTCGAACGTATAGAAATATTTTGTTCAATTTTTTTGTGCTAAGAAGAAGCAATTATGGAACCTAATTTGAAGTTTGAAATAAAATATGCATGTGAAATACAAAAAATTAATTTACATTTGGTTCTATCGACAACATAATTTTTGCATGAATATTGTACACGCAATTTACGGGTCAGTTTTTTGCTACATTCATATCGCTCCGGCATGCATCACGTTTGAAAAAACTGATTTTCATTTGTTATTTGTTCTAAAGTTCTATCTGAAACAAAGTGAAATTACAATACGACGAGACTCGTCAACTAATCATAGTCCATATAAATAGCTTCATGAAATGGGCCCCACGACAATCTTATTGACTCATTTCCTTAAAGTTGCGAATCTTAATGGTAATCTATACAAGAAAGAGCAAATTCGTACCTGAAACAAAGTGAAAATTAGAATGCTTATTTTATAAATCATTTCTTCTTTACATTCATTCATCCCCTCCTCGCGTGCAATGTACTTGCCTTGCAAATAAAGAGTAGTAATAACTAATGAGATTGATGCTGCTTCCATTTCGGTTTCCAGCTGGTCCAGTACTGACTAGTGAAATCATAATAATAATTATGCATCTCTTAGCATTGCAAATTAAAATCCTGTTAAGAATTTGCTAATAACTTTATTCGAAATTCGGCATAGAAACAAGCATGTGTGTACATTTTGTACTGAACTCACCGTATTTATTTAAATGCTGCTATTACATGGCTTTCACAGCTTACTTCCGGTTTTGTGGTTAATTATTATTATTGTTTTATGCAAAAGATGCATCACTGGTTACATTGGGTTTAAATATGGTTTTTATTTTTATGTTAGTTTTTCCCTTGACAAACTATATTTACATATGCTTTTTGACATTTCATAACCAACTTTTGTACATTTCGAATCATTATTATTACTTATCTATAAACATTGCAATAATTTGATTATGATACTTACCAAACCAAATTAGATGTAGCTATAAAGATATTTAATTTAATTGCATAATAACTTTTGGAAGTAGAATGTTGAAAAATTAATTTTCTCCATATGAACTTGTAATTAAAATAAATTCGTAACACTAATTTACATGCATAAAGTGTGCCTTGTTCCCTTGACTTTCGGGGCTTTGGGTGTAAGTATAAATAGAAGGAACCGACATGGTACGGTCATCATTACCGGTTGAGAACTGACCATTTCCTAAGCTCTCCTATAACCTAAATCCAAATTCCAAACTTAATCAGATCAGAAGACAATTTTGCTTTCGCTATTTCCTTCTGAATCTTTTCGATTCCACGTTACCTTCTGCTATTTCAACACTCTCAAGCTCCACGTTACTATCTCAAGTTGTGCACTAACGAAAATGGAATCTCAACGCGATTCTTCTTTTCATCGGGTAAGTTTTCTATATTTACACCACTTTAAAAGACTTCTGCTCCCTGAGATTCAATTCATAATAAAATTGTATAAATTCTCAGTATCTGATGCTTTCTTAGTTTTTAGTCAGTAAAGTTATAAATAAACATTTTTTTCTGTCCCTTCCAGGATGCATCTCCTCCGAGATCCTCACTATCGAGTACTTCAGAAAGTCGCAGCAAGTTCGGTTCATTGTCTGCCTCTGACGAAGATGTAGGAGTCTTACAAAAGCAGTATCAAGACGTGGGTGCAGATTTCCAAAAACGTGCAATGGATTGGCCTGTTTATGTGCCACAAGGACTCTGTGCTGCTATGCCAAAGGTATGATTAAATATGATGGTTTTGGATACGACCCATGACGCCTACGCATTTCTACGGTATAATAATATGCTATCCTTAACTTATTCCAGCCAGTAAACGTGGGTGCGTTTACACCAAGGTCGGAATTCCCGCGGTACCCAGAGCCTCCTCACTTCGGACCGCACGGATGTTATGGAAACCCCCATTTATGGAAACCCTCCGGGGATCTTCCGCTTGGTATGTTGGCTAACCAACTTCGTGGAAACGATTACTTTATTCCGGAGCAACCGCACCGGGGAGAAAGACAACCTGGAAATGGAAGTTGCTATCCAATCCCAGGACCGAGGAGGTTGTTTGAAATTCCTCCGAAACACTTTCCACTGGCGCCACCTTGTCTCCCGACCACGATGCACATCTATTCCAATCGCAAAGTTAATTTTGCAGGAAGCATCGTTCCGTTTATCATTGAAGTTTTTAATCCTCCTCACCGTGTCAATATGCGGTCACACATGTTTCAAGCTATTGCACAAAGTCCCAAGGGAAAGGAGATCTCCTGCCGAATTCGGAGCTCAGATTGCTACGTATTCGACACCTTCGTTGGAACGTTCAAAACAGAGGACGAAGCAGGCAATTACAAAATTCGGGTTCGAGCAACGGTTCCCCCTTCGAACGTACTGGCTGTCAAACAGGATTTAAAACAACTGTCTAACAACGTCATTTACTGCTCAGCTTCCGTGCCAGTTTGTAAGAATTATGGTACTGATGCTCAACGAGAATGCTTGCAGATTCCGTGTGGTTTACCCAAACACGGACAAGATAATGCATCCGCAGAATCTCAGCGGGGACCTGACTTTCCTTGCAAATTCTGGGGATTAACTTGCGATTTACGGAACAATAATGTAAGTTCGTATAATGCCGTATAATTATCTTAATGCTATCTTTACAATTAATTATTTTAGTTAGATTTATTTAGTTACAGAATAATTATTCTTTAACACATTTTATTTAACGTTTCTTTTTCAACAGCTTCTGTACACTGATCGTGAAACCCATCAAGTATTTTGCGTCTCCCCTAATGGCGACATCATATTCAAGTTCGGTAGAAATAGCCGAGCTCCAACGCACCAACACTTGTGTCGTCCAGCTGGAATCGCTTTTGATGAGGTCCATAACCGATACATAGTCAGTGATAAAGATAACCACCGGATCTGCTTCTTCTCGTTAGATGGGCAATTTCTCACAAGTTTTGGACTACGTGGACATGATAACGGTAATTCGTAGTTTAAAACTGGCATATATATATTATTTGTCGGCTGCAGCAGTTAAAATCATTCAATTGCATTTTAGGGTTCTTTGAGTATCCGTGGGATGTTGCTGTCGCGCCAAATGGAGCACTTGCAGTTTCCGACTCGAAAAATAAACGAATTCAAATCTTTGACAGCCAGGGACATTTCACTGGGAAATACACCGTGTATGAAGTCAACCCGTTCCAGTACCGAACGCAGTTTGACTACCCAAGAGGTGTCTGTTTTGATAACACAGGTTTGCCCAATCATTATATTTTTTTTACTACATGTGCAATTTTTGCTGGGTTTCTGAGTAACTGTTTTTTTTTCTTGTAGGGAACTACATTTACGCAACAGATTTCAACGTAAACAATGTAATGCAGATCCCCATGGATTTTGCCGGACACAACAAACTGTTGCCTCCAGGAACGCTTCAGCGTCCACAAGGAATCGCTATGGACAACATTGGAAACTTACTTGTTGCTGATTCTCGTCATGACTGTATCCGCTACCTGAACACAAGAGGAGACCATTTATACACCGTTCGAGAGATAGTGAAGAAGCAGTTATCATTCCCTATCAACATCACAACAATGGCAGGTGGTTTCGTTGCAGTTTTAAATGGAAGCGGGAATATCTTTATTTTTTGAGTATCAGTCATTTTTATTCAGTCAGGATTGCTAATTACAGTTTGCGTTAAAATGGATTTTTTGCATGCTTTCCAATACATTCCCTTTTTACTATTATTTGATGTAAATTACTTGTACAACTATTAACGCTGAACTTACTTATGACTTAAATGACTTTCTCCTGACATGATTTGTATTCTATTCCATTTTTTTACGATTGCTAATAAATTGTTAGTCTCCGTCTTCCACGGGTGACAGAACTTACCGGTATTAATATAAAATTTGCTTCTTTTCAATCATAAATGGAATTTTTTGTCATTAATATCTCACTCAGCATGCTGCAAGTGTTAGGTAATTTCATAGGTACACATGAAATCAAACGGTAAACTTTTCTTTCATATGAACTACCTCACACAAATACAAGTTACGCTGTGTCTATACAGATGTACTGAAATAAATGATTTGTTTTTAACTGTGTACGCACCACATGGTTGACGTGGTGGTACAATGCGAGTCATGATAATCTGTTATGGTGCGTGGTGAAATGGTGGTGTGATTTTTTCTCGTATGATGACGTTGACGTTATAAGTGTGGGATCATCAAATCTGTAATCCTACGTTGTCAATTATATTACACCGGTTTCAGAACCGAAGAAAAATGGACACGTCACTTATTTTATACACAAGATATCGCAATTGTACAAAAGTTGGAAATCGATCAGTTATTCTTGCTACACAGCCGCAATGATAAATTGGGCGATAAACCGTGAATATGATAATATTGGCTTATTTTCATAAATAAGCTTACTTTTGTGTACTTAGCTAATATTTATTTAATCCACATTTACACTTTGCATCTTGCATAAATGCGTTTACATAATATGTACATATATATATTTCGCACGTACCTCCAACAGGCACCTCTCTCTTGCAATTGCAAATTCCAAAGTTGTGCTTGTCAACTTCTGATGTGTAACGCTACGTGTTACAGACGAAGAACATAAAATCAGGTAGTATTATTCATGATTCATTGGCATCATTTCTACGCTAAAACTTTCATATTGCTCGTGTGATTTTTATCGTAGTTTGTCATGCCGCAATGCCGCTTAAAAATTATGAGTAAGTAACTCTTGAGAGCGCACTCATTGGCTCTGGAAAAAATTGTATCAATGAACTCCAAAATCAGACATGCACGTAGTTCCTCAAAAGATGTAAAAAAATGGAGAATGAAGGTATGACATAACAAATTAAAATCTTAAAAGGCTTTTACTTTGTCTGGTGTTTCACACTAGCCAAGTCATTCAAATGATGTATCAACGCGTGATACATATTTTGGTGTGTACGTTAAAACTAGTTCCACAATTCATTTTGCAGTGATGAACAAATAACAATAAATGGTATCTTATATCATTTTACTGACAATGGCTGCACCCCATCGTACAATGGTCGTGGCTGGCATAAAACAAAGGCCAGTGAAAAGAGGACGTTAATAAACCAAGAATTTGAAATTATTCGCTCGCGCTTCTCTATTGTTTTTATTTGGCGAAGATTTAAAACCAGGATTTTAAAGAAAACCTGTGGTGCGGTCCACCAACACTTTGTAAGCTTTGCAAAGTGCAAAGTCCCTTATATTTTAAATGGAGCTTTGCACTTTGCATTGATAGCAAAGCGATGGTGGACCGAGCCTCTGGTCTCAGTAAAGCTGGACAAGCCAAAAACTAGATGCAAATTCTGAAAAGCCGGAAATTCTCCCCAAACTTTAAGAGGGCATATGATAGTGTCCTTGCAACGTTACGGTCATGCGTGGGCAGGGCATGTACATTGGGGCAATGCTAAATAAAGCTACCCTGTGGGCAGGGTTTAATACCCATTGGGGGAGTGCCAAGCCAAGCCAAAGGTTCCTAGAGGGGACAGAGTGAAACGATGTACAGCTCTTGAGGATGTCCCAACCCATCGTGTTCTACCTCGTATGGAAATGTAGTCATCATGGAATTTTCGCAGGTTACCTATCCAAATAAACGGCGTTACGGATTAAGAAGCTCCCAAGCTCTGTTTTTTTGTTTAAAAACCATTTTGAATGGATCCCGGGGAAATTGCTTTTCTCCCTAAGTGCCTCCCTGAACGGGTACAGATATTTGCATATCTACCGAAAAATAGCTTTTGACATGTAACTATAGAAGAAAAACTGATGCACTTGGGTACTTTCAATTGTTATGCAAAAATGTAGACGTTTCTATCTTCATTCATACCAGTTTATATGTATTGAGAATGCTAAACTGCTCCAATTACATAAATATGCAGTTTTCATATTAAAATGCGGTCAAATATAGGGAAACTCCGTTCAACGTCAACGACTGTCACTGGACGCATTTATATAGGCACATATATTTCCAAGTATTTCTAATGTATTAATCCAACTTATGACTCTGAATTCTGCATCCTTTCGTACGTACGTGTTGCGTGTGAATGGGTTGTTGGTCATTATAATTATGCAATGACATCCGTATGAGATATACTCCGGGTTTCCCACTTGGCAAAAAAGTCATACAAAATTCCACAGTGGTTGGGAAATTATGGTGATTTCGTTGGCCAATCATTTCGTTTTGAGCAACTGTATTTACCTACTGCCTACCGCTGCTCAAAAACTCAACGGTAGGAATTCTTCCTTTTTTTGCATCAACAAACTTCTTTTCGTGCAATTGTTCATGAAATACAAAATGAATGGCCACGTAGGTGGTTATGCGCTTAAACCTCAAAGTAGGCGAAATAAATAATTTTAAGTGACTTTCAAAAAATGCGTAACGTCCACCTGAGAGCTCAACTTACAAAATATAGAAAAATAAATCAATGAATACTACTAGTTGTTAACTACCGCAAGCATTTTATAGATACTGAAAGTGGCGAGAAAACGGTATGTACCTTGTATTTAAATACAGACCAGAATACTAATTACGGTGGGAGTTATCGAGAGCAGGAAATCCATCGTCTCTATCTAAAATAGACAAGCATGCTGATGATGCCAGAAAAAAGTTTATTTCTCACGCATGCGCTTTCGGTAGTTTTTTCCAAAATGTGGATTACACCAGCCACATTATGATTAATCTACACATCATTAAAGTTTGAATGAAAGATGATGTCATATACCTCACTACTACACAATAATCATCCTTAAATTGGGCTGATTTTAGTTTCCCTGCTGTCATGAAAAACTCGGCTGCCATCATCATCGCTGCTGCTGCGCACTATGACGATGATATGTTCTAAATATACTTTAGCGCGTATGTACCACATTTGGTTGGAGTAAATTAGGTTGATAATGGTGCCTGAATACTAATACTCTTGTTGTACATGCACGATGCGTTGCATTGCTCAGATATACGATGTAGATATACATAATTTGTCATTTCCAATTCTAAATTCCATACATATACTAATACACATTTTATCTATGATTTGTTTTCATTCCCGTTTTGAGGTATTTGTCAGCGACTTCGTCAACGGAATCATGATGAAATGATATTTTAAACCAACGCGTTTTTTGGTGGCTGCTTTCGTTCCAAATTGGAGCAGACCTTCACCAATGTTTACCAAATCGTGTGTTTTGTTAGTCCCAACCCAATGTGTTTTACCATTAATGATTTTTGAAAAGGAGGAGAACAAACGTGCAATGAAATGCAAAACAGGTTTGTCATTTTGTTCTGTTTCCATTCCACAATTGTTCGTTTCCATCCTTTAAAACCCTCCTTTTCCTTAGTTAGCTAACCGTGATTAAAATTAGTAAGCACCTACGTGTATACTTTACTTTTTTTACACATATTCATATTGAAAAGCTAAGAGAGACGCTTTTATTTACTCGATTTTATCTTAAATATTAGTACCTACTGTCATAAATTTGGGTGCCCAATTAATATCATTGGCAAAAAATCATGCCAGAAGAGAAAAAAAACTGAATCGATGATTGCAACACCACCGTCCTCGCCGTAGAGTGGTAGTCGAGAGTATATAGGTAGAGAGAGAGAGAGAGAAATATGCTCTCCATACATTTATACAGTTTGGTGTTTTAGTACATAGCTTAGCACTAACCATGATGATTGCTGATGCTGATATAAAAAGCGACCTAGAGCCAATACAAGTAAATATCTTAAAATCATAACGCGATACACTTACTCAGATTTTCGATTCACTTTCAAACGCAAATGTGTGCTACAAAACAACGCAAGTTAGCCGTACCTACGTGGAGAGGCCAGACATGAGCCAACAAAACACCAACGAGGCGGTGCGATGATGATCATCATTATAAATTATAAATATCATGCCATCATGCCAAAGTAACACCAACAAACAGAACAGACCTTGTTTCAGGTGGGGTTCTTCATACCAAACGTCTTACCACATCAACTTTGCTTTTGCGTTGTTTACAACTCTTCCACGCCTCACGCCTTCTGTCGCAAAGAAAAGCCCCATTTGACGACGATATCGGCAGATTGTGTGATGTGGAATGTTGTGGACGTTGAACCGTAATCTTACACAAAACTATTGTGTTGATCTCTTACCTTTCGGTGACTACAACTCTGGGAGCAAATGTAGCCAGAGCCCCATCATCACACAAGCGATAAAAAAAAACAATCATGCATATCATATTGTTAGTATGTAGTTTTCATTTTTATATAAAGTAACGCGAATAAAATAATACACACATGAATGGTCTGTATTGGCATTGGCAAAAAAAATTTTTTTTTTCGTGTGTGCATTTAGTCGGTCGGTAAAACTAGGCAGTTAAATGTAAACATACCAATGTTACAAGTAATGTACCAATCAGTAAAAATGTATGGGAGATATTTAGAAAAGGATAGGATGAAGAATAAAGCAAATAGTTGAACTAACTTCGCTGAAACTGTTAACTACTGCACACCCCCTCCCACAAGCAGAAACATCTTTTGCAATCCATTTTTTTTCTAGTAGTAAATCCCCACCATTTTGCAAACAACTGTTTTCGCTCAGCTGTGTGTGTATATGTATGTGTGAGGGAGTATGGCTGTGGGGAAGGGGGCACACAGCAAAAAAGCTTGTCATCGTGTAAGTTTCTATACATTGTGAAGCATTGTATTGACAGACACACAAGAGAGAAAACAGGAAGTAGTGAGCACGTAAATGAGAAAGCTTTATTTATTAATCATGAAATCATTATTGTAGCCATTGTGGGGAAAAGTCCCTCCTGGTGACCCAGCTGAAGAGAGGTCGCAATTAAAGAAAAGAAGTGAATGAATTTTACTGTCCATGTGTGTACTTATTTTGCATATTACGCAGAGAATTGCCATTCACCACCACACAATATAGGTAGAGTACAGGAAATGACAATATATAAACGATGAGAAAATAAGAAGGGAGAGGATCCCATCATCGTCGTAATCCAGAATCGCATAAATTGTACAGACGCAGAGCGACGTTAACTGTGTGAAGAACCTACTACTACTACTGCTACCACTACTACTATAATTATACAACTAACCTAACTTGTACCACACGTTAAATTATCGTCAGATTATCATCATATCCCTGTATTTTTGGTATTCCATCCACTCAATGCTATATTCTTGGTGTAGGTACTCACATTCATGCAATAACTACAAAAAATATGAACCTACAACCTGTGTAAGTAAAAACATCACAACAAAAATGCCCATAACAAAACAGTTGCTTAGAGCGAGATAAAGGCAACACAGCCGAGAGAATTTTTTTTACAAATTCAGAACACAATAACAGAGTCAGAGTTGTAGAAAAGTAAGTGGTAGTAGAAGTATTTTTATTAAGAATTTGACTCGCACCACATATTGTACAAACAGAGTCGAGTGGTTGTATAGCCTTGTACACAAACAGACATGATCCTCGTACACCGTCCGTACTACCACACTACCTCCACCGTCAATTGAATGTGATAAAACCATTTATCTCCACGTTTTACAGACATACACACACATACGGCAAAAGACAAGAGGGGGTTTCAGGATGGAATTCGTTTTGAAATGAGCATTCAAAAAATAACTGCGACTATATTCGTTTCACTAATAATAACACCAATACCTCTCTACTGGTTGTGATAGCGTAGTTGTGCTCAGTAAAAATTAAATGATACTTCATATGGGGGCAATCTCAAAAAAGGTGCATTATAATGTGGCAGACGGGAAACGAAAAAGGAACTAAAATAAAATTCCACTCTAATCCGGTGCTGCTCCTCCTCAGCTATAAATTGGAGAGGTTTTATTGAATTGAAAGGTGAAGGTGCTCCGCGGTTTATTTTCGTACATGTACCTTTTTCCCCATCCAACATCACTGGTGACTGGCTGCCGTTCTCTCTCACTCAGCCCATTATAATCACCGTTGGGGGTAAAAAGAGGACGTTGAAAAGTTACAAGAAGAGAGCGTCCAAACAACGGACTACAAATAGAATGCTCTTAGAATGGTGCTTGGTGCGCACTGAAAAACACCTGCATTATTGGGTCAACAAATGAAATGACTGGGGAATTTCTTGGAGAATTCAACATTATCTTGAGTTGTTTGGCTTCTGGTTTGTGCTGGAGCCACAGCAAAAAAATGGTGTCAAGTTGTGGTGAACATTTTAACATTGTAAGTAACTCTATTATTGCAACCTTGACTAATTAACTATTTACTCAAGTTGGTTCAATATAAAAACAATCGGGTAAACAGATAGAGGGCAAGCGCGACGCTGTGTGGTGTAGGGCATGTGTTGTTTGATTTTACCTGCTGCACTGCAACAATAAGATGGTACAATCACTGTGAGAGGTTAATGATTGATGGGATTTTTTATGTCATGTTATGATGCTGTGCTGCTGATAAGCAACCGTGTTAAAGTGGTACGGTGCCTATTATAAATTTTCATTGATGAACTGTGAGCGTGCTTGTTCACCGAGTTTCTAATTCAGGAAGTAGGAGGTACATTTAATGGGGGTGATAATATTAGTTTGCAGCGCAGCGTGTGGGTAGGTAGAAAAAAGGGGGTGTTTTTGTGTGCGTTTGTGTGAGTCAGCGTCTTGAAAACAGTGAAATTGTAGGTAGTAGCAGGCAGGGAAGACGAGGACAAGAATCTGTGGGACCACAAGTGATTTTTATGCAAAAGTGTTATTGGTGTTGTATAGATTTAGTGAAAAAGGCTCACGGTTGAAAATTATGTGCAATTGCAATATTATCTATTATAATTACTAAATTACTATATCTTTGCTCATGAAAGGAGGTTACTTTTGCCCATGTGCTTCTCGATCCACACTAACGCAAAACACTCAGATTGAAAAGACGCAACGACGCAGACACAATAACTATCAGCAATAATACGACGGACTGCACACAGGGGAAAATCCTAAGATGCTTAACTGTCCCATGCTGGTAATAACAAACTAGGTTCATGCGAATGTTGAATGGAATGGGAGGACGATGCGATGTAATGATTGTGTAATTGGTGGTTATTTTTTTGTTTGTTCTCATTCTCGGTTGTCCATGCTACGCTGGAATAGCTGGAATACGCTGCACGCTTGGAGCCTCTGCCTTGATCCCATGAGAGCAGTAATGATTTTACTGGTATTCCTATTATTTATTAGCTTTCTTTGTGATTAACAAACACAAGAAAAGCAGGAAAAAAAGGATGAAGAAAATTAGAATAAGAAATAATTAAATATGACGAAGATTTGTGTTGAGATGCAACACCTTTTTTTTAAAAAAAAAGTTGGAAGTGAAAATTGTTCAAGGATGTTAGTTGTTGTGTGGTGATGTGAAAAAAAAAACGATTTTTTTTGGGTTGTTACATTAGTGCGACATAATATTTATTACTACTTCGAACGATTATCCAATCAAATGATTGTACTTAATAATAGAAAATAAAATGACTAATGACTATTTAGTTATGATGGAACTTTTTTTTATCAATTTGATTTTTTTTTAAATGCTACAGTTTTATAAGTTTGATTATTTAAATATGACTCGTGTTCAAACATTTTAGTGAAGTAAAATAATAGTTAATATACGAAACAGTCAATTGATAGTATACTGTATTTCGTATAGCTGATCTTTTGATGAAAATATAAAAAATATATTAAACTTCAAAAAAGAAAAATATATCAAAGTTATATGCAGGCGCAACTTTTAATAATTTCATACATAAAGTTTTTTTTAGCTATAAGGCAAGTTTGCAGGTAATATTAGCGCGCGAAAATATAAATAATTCATCCCGTTGCGTTGCGTGTATCAGTTGAATTTAAAATTCGACGACAATTTATTCTATGAGAAGCGACGTTGCATTTGAAAATATTTCGTCATTGGGTTTCATTTGAGGTTTAATTTCATCATGCGCTATTTTTGATTGGTGGTTGAAGCAGGTACTATGTTTTATCATTTGAATAATGCATCCAAACTCAATTTACGACTTGAAAACGTAAGGACATTTTGAGATGCATCATGAGCGATGAATGTGTGATTATGCAAATGATTTGATGTTATGTATGAAAAAAAAAATATAAAAAGGAATGCGCGTTGAATTAATTTTTTTTCTGTGTCATGCCCTTACAGAACACACCTCTTGCCTCTACAGTTTCGTGATAAATCTTCTATCATAATAACTATATTGTGACCAGTGCATTTTCTGAGTGAGAATATAAACATTAAATACGTAATACTCATTCATAAGGGGACAAAATGTTTCTGTTAACTAGAAAAGAACCTATTTTAAGCCACACACAGCTAAGAAAACTGAAAGAGCACAAATATAGTGCCAGCAGTGCCAGTTTATTTGATCCGGTGTTACAACATTGGTGGAATTGGTTAGTGAAACAAGTTCCATTATGGCTGGCGCCCAACCTCATCACGATTCTTGGACTAATAGTTAATATCTTAACCAGTCTTCTCCTGATATATTATAGTCCGGATTGTAGAAGTGAGGTATGTCATCATCTCATCATCATCATCAGAGTAGTTGTAATTATTGTAGCAGGTATGTATTTGAAAATGGGGTAATGTTAACGTTAAAACGTGTGTGTACGGATGTTTGGTATAGGTGGGTGAGGGGCGACAGACTACTGCCCTACTTCAGTTTGTACCCCCAGAAAGTGAAAACAAATTGAGCTAATTTTAATCCTGATTTTCCGTAGTGTTTGTTTCTCTCGCGGTTTGCGTGTCCGTTCAACTGGGATCTGCACCCAAGTTGATGTTCCTTCAATGCTTTTGTGCCATCACTCTATTTTATTGTGCACACTGGCAAACGTATGTTTCAGGTAAGCGCCGCGGTTTTATAATATCCTTCCAGACAACTGCACTTCACATAATTTTGGCACACGCACGGCATGATTATGCAAATTGTCAGTCTTTATGTTGAAACTAAGACTAAGGACTGACAACGTAAGTTGTCGATTTGTTCCCCTTTACTTCTCCATTCCAGGTACATTGAGATTCGGCTTCATAGACGTAACTGAAGCGCAAATGGGGATCATAATAGTACACATGATATCTGGCTACTTTGGCTGCCAATTCTGGACAAAGTCGGTATGGAGTAAACGTTAATATTAACTACGCGGTAGAAACCGAGATAGTTATCGCCAACGCAGCGTAAACTATTCTTTTGAATTTAATATGAAACTTTAGCAGCAACTTCTCCGTGGTTATTGAGCCATTCAAGAACAATAATATTATTCATTTGCATATATGGAAGCTATTGTCTGTCATACGTAAGGCATTTCCTTTTGCTGTATCAAATGAATAAGTGAAAAATGAAAATCGGTATTAACTATGTTGTTTAGGAGATATTTCATCTGCCTGTGGCAGGCCTACCAACGTTATTAGCCCTTCCCATAGCTATTTGGTCACTTGTCAAGACATTAAAAGTTATATTCACGGGTGGAGTAGGAAAAAATGGGTCGACCGTTGCAGTGAGTAATTTAATTGTTCAGGATTATCGTAAAGGATGCGATGAAGTAACACAACTGCCTTGTTGGCTTCATTACTTTAATTGCCGTATACATTTCTCGCATTTAATTTCTATCGTTTATTGCCTTATCTTTGTTGACAATTTTTACTACTACCCACGTCCCAATTGTTTTTTTTTTCAAAATGACCGAGTTTTCCTTCCACTGCCGTATATATGCAAATTTTACACATCTACTTAAATTACTTAACTTATACTTTGTTTTTTTTTCAACTGCTCACTTTTACAAGTCAAAATGTCTTTGTTTAACTATAATTTTATTTCTCGTATGACGTTTAATTGATAGTAATCTACTTACCACAATCAAACGTTAGTTACTAGTGCAATGAATAACTTTTCTTTGATAGCTTCTAGTGTTTTGAGATATACTTAGCTCCCCTTTATTTTTTTTACGTTGTAAGAGGATGTGATTTCTTCACTCTGTCACAAACGAATACTCAATAATAATAATATAAACGTAAGTTTTAATACACTATTTAATGTTTTACTCTTATTTCGTGTTTGAGGCTAAAACTACTGACATTAGAAAACCATGATTGTAGTGTGAGGCAGAGCGATATTTCAACTACGAAGGTGCGTTACGTGTGGTTTAGAAGCAGCGTTGAATCATTTCTAAAATATGAACGCTTGAAAGCTCGCTAGCTGCTTTTCCGTATAATTGCATAGTTCAGAATTATTTTGCAGAATTTCTACTCTATGACAAAATGGATTGTATAGTTTAAGTTGGCAAGAAATGCTGTTAAGAAAGTGGTAACTTTGAATTACCAACGGCGACGCAGAACGTCAATGGTGTATTAATGTCGCTTTGATTTTTATTATCGTTTGTTAGAGATACCAGATTTATTTTGTAGTCGTAATTATTTATCTTCTATTATTTTGACACTTAATTTTGTTTGACGAGCAGCTTTTTTCTGGCTTGTTTCTACCCCGTCATATGATTTACGCCGCTGTAGCTCTATCGGGTGCCCTTCGTGCACTAGTATGGGATTTCCAGACCATTTTGTATAAAGGAGCCGGCAAAAATGGCTCATCAGTAGCCGTAAGTGTTACTTACATGTTAAACGAAACAGCGAATTTTGGTAGTAATTTATTGGCATGAAGGTGCAAATAATTAAATAAGTGTATAACCAACTTGTATCGAATGATATATTCAACAGCAAAAAAATATTTCTACTTTGTACAGTACAATCGTTTCAAAACATGAAAACAGTAAATCAGCAAGTAGGAAAGTTTCTTTAGTCCTGTTGTGAAGAGATTTTGTGCATTGTGTAGTAACACATTAATTGTTACATACTTACTGCTTGTCTCCTATCTTCTTCCAACTCTGTCTTATTGCTTTTATGTTACGGAAAATTATTTCATTAGTTTGCTTTCCTTTTGATCACCTTGCTGTTCACTATTTACGATTTGCTTGTAATGATGGGTTTGTGTTGGTTTTAGATGACAAGAACAATGTTATTTTATTGCTTTTATCTAAATTGAATAATGATAGGGGGATGGGCAACGTTGCTAATATTATAATGTGTATTTCGTCAGGGGACTAGTGTTCTCTCGCCGGTTATTCCCTTCAGTCTGGTTCTTTTCCCGGCGATGATGATAGCTGGAAATGGAGCGGATCATGGAATATACGCTTCACATCCCGCGATGTATATAATGACATTTGGGCTTATAGCTGCCAAAGTAACCAACCGACTGGTGGTAAGTGTACTGATTCTTAAGTAACTCATAATTGACATCGCCTGTGCAATGTGGGTTACTATTTTAGGTTGCTCACATGACCAAAAGTGAGATGGAATACATGGACACTTCTCTGCTCGGTCCATTCCTCATGTTCATGAACCAGTACTTCAACACTCCTTTTCCTGAACCCTATCTCCTCTACTTCAGTTTGGTTAGTGTTTTCTACCTCCATACAATCTTAACTAATCATCGAGCAACAAAAATGTTAATTTTTCTTTCCGTGTTTTAGGTGTGGGTATGTGTTGATTTGTGGCTGTATTGCAGTAAAGTTTGCATTGAAATTTGCAACTCGTTAGACATTCACTTATTTCGAATTAAAATGCCGTCTATACCTGAATCAATGACACAACCCTCAAAAAGTAGTAAAGCCTCAGTACCTGTTCTCAATTCACAGTCAAGTACGAGATCTATACGATCCGGCGCGAAAAATAAGTAAAGACAAAAAGAGTATCGGTTATATTATCTAGAACAAAACACACTTGTTAATTTTGTTTGTAGAGGCCCTCACAAAACGTCATTATAGTTGAATGGAAAATTAACAATAAGCCATAAGTATGTGTAGTACGTCTTGTACGATTACTGCTATTAGAATTAGAACAGATGGTCATTATGACAGTTACAGTTTCATATATAAGTGAGCGAAATGTTTATTCATTGTTGTTTTTGTACTACTGTGGTAGTGTGCTGCGGTACAGTTAAAATGAACACACTGCAACTGGATAATTTTCAAGAGGTAATAATTTTTAACTTTAAAATGGCAATTTCATTGAATTATTACCTTGTAACTAAGTAGAGATGTGATTGGAATTTATTAATGACATACAAAGCACATTTTTATTATTGTTTTGTGGTTGTTCTTGTGATTATCGATTGTGACATGAAAGACGATCGATCCGGAGGAATTCAAATGTACGATTATTATGACACAGACGAATATTATTTATTTATTAATAGTAGTTAACAACGTTAAAAATAGGTTGTTATTGGGTGGTTACTTTTTTTTAAGTTGCGGTGGCAGTCGTTAAGTTTTAAATGAACTTAGTAGTGGAGTTACCCTTACGAGTTCTTTCGGCGTTTATCAATTTCAGGAATTTAGAGTATAAAAAATGCACACACAGAGAGTTGAGTGAGATTGCGATTTTGATAGGTTGTAGCACGCAAGGTGCTGTGTCAAATTAAGGAAACAAAGGCAGGTATCATATATATCGGCTTGCTGATTACTACTACGGCAGTGACGTGAAGTGTTTACATAATATATAATTACTATGTAGTAAATGCACTCCCAGTTACTGAATGTGCAGTAGTTGTGCTCAACAAGCAACGGCTACCGCACAAGGAATAGTGTAATCGTCGACAGGATAGCTGTCGTGCTGCTGCGCGGGCTTGGGGATCAAACAGCAAAAATTGTTTTATTGTGCAAACAGGTGCAACTTTATTTAATGAAAAGGAGACTGGCAGTTTATAACGAAGAAAAAATATTTACCTTATTCAAATATTGTGTTGTAGACCTTAGATTTTCTGTATGGATTAGAGGGCATCCAAAATTTAGTTTGTCGTTTACGGTTTATTACGTATTCTTCGCTAGAATTTATTTTGCATCTGTAAAGGCTGAATACTTTGTAATCGCAAAGTATAAAAAAATATTTAATACTATTTCGTTTCAAGTTAAATTAGTGCTAGGAAAATTCTACTTCAAATGTCTATGATGAGAACGAATGGAACAGAGTGCATAAGAAGCCAACGCCTTTGTATAATTTACAATTAGTCAGACTCCTTTGGCTAGAAACATATATACACACACATTATATACCTTTTATTAGTAAGCTTAATGTTAATGGATTTAAAAAAAAAAGAATCCTAAACTTTTATCAGATCACCCAAATTTTTATCTGATCTGTATATTTTACGAGAAAAAAAAGTATTTCCATTCAAATAATTTTACAGCCTTGCTACCCACATACATACCACGTGTAGTCAAAATAAATACCATTACCATACTTTTTATTATTTTATAAAAAAAGCGGATGGGTATCAGTAATGGTATATTTATGTCAACAATATATATTATGTATAATTTTTACAAATGCAGTTTTGTAAACACCTCCAAACTATATCTCTATCAGTTAAATATTTATTCTTATTATTATCCATAATTTCTATTGTTTGATAAAAATTTAAGTATAAAAGTTACTCATCTGACAGTGCTCATGTATTACAGCATCACAGCTGAGTGAACCCTTAGAAAATTCCACTTTACAAAAATTCAGTGCTTACTATCTGTTGTAGTTGTCCAGAACAAATATATTGATTTCTTCAGTGTTGATAATCTGCTGCTTTCCGGCGTATACATGAGGTCTCGCTTATCAATATTTCACAAAACCATATTCATTACACAGTTGAATCTCACTGTAGTCGCCTGTCTTACAGCAGTGGTAAATAATCTATAGCAGACATGTATCACAGTAAATGACTAAACATGTGCCTACACTACAGTTTTTTTATAAATCCGGCTTAAGTAATGGTCACAGAAGTGTAATACAGTGGCCATGTTTAATAAAGCCTGGGCCAACTTACGTGTCCAACATTTTTAACCTTAAATACTAGGAAGAACGACGAATACTAAAGATGTCAACGTGTAATTACTATTACATTTAACCACACAAACCAAGATATTACGTTATGACGCGCGACAAGTGGACAAGAGGAGGAGAATTTAACAACGTTATTACGCACTCCCATATTATATTAATGCACAGTATTGTGCTTAAATGAAACCGACCTTATCGCCTTTTAACAATTTCTGAGGATGTCAGGGATTAGTTACCTACAAAGTTTACCAATTAACTTTTAATCCAATGTCATTGAAATTGTTTTAGAACTTGAGGTAATGACGGTTGCGGTTGCCTTGAGATTAAATATTTTATCACAATAAGTATGAAATGTTGTTTTAAATCAAGCAATAATATAATTAACAATCTTACTTTAAACGGTCCATCCGATGTTAATGCTTAGAGCCGTTGGAATATTTTAGAAGTGATTTTTATACTAGTGTGGTTCTATAACGAATCTGCAGTGCAGTGAACGTGACCACCATATGATGAAATAGTTGAAGCCGTTGGTGCCAATTTAATGAAATCACTATTGACAGTAGCTATAGCTATAGTATGATTCAACTGTGGTGCAATATGTTGTTTGTGTAATATATCATGTGCTTTTATCCAATATTTGTTCTTCAACAAAATCATAATTTCTATGATTGTGAGAAAATGGGTACTTTCGTATATTCAAATACGATTATACTTCGTCCATGTTTTTTCAAGATATTGTTATTTTATAGATTTTAAAATTTATAATTCGGAATATATTAGAAACAGCGGATATAACAAAGCACGCTTACATTATGACGATGTAGATGGCGCAGGTTTGTTTGTAATTAGTAATATTAAACTACATTGTGTTAAGCAGTTAGTTATCCCGTAGAATATATATTGTTATTATTTTATAAGAGCCCGGTGTGATAATATACCTAATGTTATAAATTACTATATACTGAGTTATGCAGCGTTTCCATAGGAGAAATTAAAATGGTGCCGACAATCGTCAATATTATTACACATATATTACTTGCAATACGACAATTCGTGGCTGTTGTTAATTTATGAATGTTGTATTACTCCGTACTTATTTTAAAATTACTGCTGTGCGAATGTGGTTGTGAAATGGTGAGTTTTTCTAACATAAGAGCAAATTGCGTTGTTGCATTTCTTTTTTAATTTCACCTTCCGGATTTGCCATACAAAGTAACTTGGGAGTAGCAAGGATGTAATAAAAACAAAACAAATCTGAAATGGTTGCTTGTGTCTTGTTATAAAAAAGTGTTACAAACTACATGTTACCCTGTCGTATGTACAACACGCAGCTACAGTTACATTGACAGAAACGCACCAATCATCAGAGAGATGCACCAATTCGTGGACGTTGCATATCAATTAAACCACCGTTTTATACACGTTTGTACCAATTCCCGGAGATGTACTATGTAATATAACGCAGATATACATGTGCAACTGCAAACCTCCACGTACTGATATCCGGGATGTACTAACTGTCTCTCGCTCATTTCCCAAATGACTCTTGGGCAAAACGTACCTTGCGGGCAAACCGCCGGTAACGGACTCCGACACTGCACTCGTAGTAATGTCATTACTTCGCCCAAATGCCTTCAAAATGTACCAATATCCATACATATCCAACATACTGTTACCAACATGACAAATCAAAGGATGATGGCTGGGATGCACAATTCCACTGACGAATACGTGAAAATTCTTGTCCTTGCAATTTCAATGACAATTTTAGATTACTATACTAATGATAAAATTTAAACTCGCATTATTCAGCTTTAACAAAAGATGACGTTACAATCCTCCATCGTGATGTATGCGCTATGATCATGATCGTCATCTCTGTTGTTGCTTCAACCTACCTGCCGCACCGGTTCGTCCGTACTTGACTCTTTTACATCACTAATAAAAGGGGAGGCTTGATCTCAAGGCGAGTTCACAATTTGAACAAAATTGCTTATAACCTTGCTTTCAGATTCATAAAATGCTAAAATTCAAAACGACTGCACTTCAACTGCACTTGACTATAGATTATAATTTTGAACTATTTTGAACAATGCTATGTATGTGCAAATAAAGGGTAGGCATAAATACCCCGAAAGAAACGCATTGCAACTCACTTGAAATTTAATATTTCACTGCTTTATAAAACTTCTCAACCAAATAATTTTTTTTACAGATTTTACGCCTCTTAACTATGGCTTTAGCCGTAGCAATATTATATCAGAAAAGACTAATCCAGTCGTCATACCACTTTTCAGTGGTGCATTTTAATATGATTTTTAAGGAAAAAGATGACCAGATGTCCACGGCAAGATTGAAGGATGGCATAACCTTTCGAATTCGCTGTCGTATTCCAGATATTATGAAAGTACCGATTGACTAGCGTGCATCCAGAAATGTTATACTTACCCACAACGCAACGGCATGCATGATCTATGTCCACCCGTCTCGCCGCTTGTTAGGGCGATATCCCAAGAAGAAAGGGAATTTTGGAATTGTTTCCTTCAGCTATTATGATGTGTGCATGTGTGATCCTGACTATAACCCTGGAGGGGGTCAACGTTTAAATCCAACTTAAATTATCTTTTCTTTAGCGAAAGCCAAATCCATTCATGTATGATGATATAGAGCTTTATTGTCGTATTGGCATCAGCAACAAAGATGGCTAATGGAAATCGATGCGAAGTGCTAAAGTTAAAAATCTTAACATAAAGCTCAATTTAATGTTTTACAGGTGTTTTGATGGAACCGAATCCATACATTCGTGTATAGCATTCATGTTTTCTTCATGATGCAATTTTTTTATACAAAATCCCGTAGTTTAAACCAAAGTTTAACGTATGTATATTTGAATCTCACTTGTCCCCATTATGAAGAGTGTGTGTGGTAGGTGATATAATAGGAGCCGTTACGTATCGATAACTTTAGACCTTCCCATCTAGATAATTGAAAAAATAGTCATTCCTTGATGTGGATTTATAACACTGCATAAAAACACAATACTAAAATAATACATTGTAACCCTTGTAGGGTCGTACTTTTTATGTAGAGCAAACTAACTAAACGTAAGATGAACTAAAAGAGCATCATCATAACATATAAAAATTGTCACATGTAGCCTTTTGCGCAAAAATTATCTTATTGCACATGTTTGTGAAGGTGGCCCAGGTTGTCTGACGACCCCAAGTTAGTAACCAGTGAGTTACAGAAGTTAAGTGAGTATCATCCCAAGTTACAGTGAGTTTGGAATTTGGCTCGTATTAACAGACAAGTGCTATAACATGAAGGGTAATAGATGCAGTAATATTTGCTCAGGTCGACCTTTGTTGTTGTTTCCCTTCGCCACATATTTACATGCTACCTCGATAGATTTACTGTAATTATCATTCTTGAGTGATACTAAGAAATACCTTTGGCTAAATGGAAGCTTCATTTACGATACTGGGAAAGCTTTCTCGCTCTTCTGCTCTCTCTCTCTCTCTCTACATAGCAAGACCATGTTGTTTTTGATGTTTGCAATATAGAGGCAGAATTATCACGCTGTATGGAGCTCCAAAAGCATAAAATCTTTCTCGGAGCCATTGCAAAACACAAACTAAACTTATCAACGCGTCGTTAAATCCTCTAAAAATTCCCAACGAATTTTACCTTCGCATTTACCTTATCCCCTTAGTATTCAAAATAAAATTCTAGAAAATACACTTTATACATGACGCTCTCTTGAATGCAAATATTTATTTTGTGCTGTCTGCTTTTCTTCGGTCTAGAGTTGTTTTCCTCCACGCGTCCCACAGCCAAGCTTAGTTCTCTTGTTTTTTCTGCCTAGCTTTCTTTTTCAAGTTCTTTACCAAGCTCATTACTACCTAGCATATTTTGCTCACAGTCTCCACGTAAAGGCTTTATTTATTCAGAGCTATTATTCGCACAAAACTTCCATGGCCATTTTAAACATTTTTAGTTTGTATTCTGTTAGGTTTATTTTAACAACACCGCTGGGATGTTCAAGAAAATGTGATTGTGTGATAAATGCAGAATCCATATAAATAATGTATTTGTCTACCATAAATTAGATTAAAATTTAAACAATGACACTGTTCACTTCAGTTTAAGTTTCTCGTCCCATGAATTAAGAAATAGTCGCACGTTACCCTTAAAAACCCTCCGCCAGACAGTCTAAATTTAACTTACCGTGCATAATAAATCGATCTCCTCTGAAATATCCACATTGCCAAAAATGTGTCGCCGAAAGCTGTCCCTGTTCGGCTTGTATTTTCACTTACTTTATATATACACATATGAAGCTGTTTTGCCAAATGGTATCATGTAGGTCAGTGGATATTATGGGAGCTCGCAGTGAGTGAAATGATCCACTGTCGCCCAGAAAAGTGAAAGGGAGAAAATAACATTTCTATTATAACATAGCCTTATAGGTATATGATATGGACAACTTCCACCACGTATCTTCCCACTGACTGAGACCCGAAATACGGACATCGCTACAGTAAATGCAGCTAATATTAAAATGTAAATCCAATTAAGAATTCTCCGTTCATTCGTGATTTCATACATGTCAGTGAGCTGAAAAGGTTTTATAGATTAGCTACTGTAAAAATGAAAGACAGACGCTATCTGTCTGTAGTATTGACGGGCTAATACGGAGAACACTCCTATTTATCTTTTATGATGACATACCCTCCGGCAACTCATGTAACATTGCGTCTTTCATATTGCAACACATTTGACATTTATACATGAAATTCTCCTTAATTCGTATGCTCTGTATCGTTTCATTGTACGTTTACTGCTATTGCACACACACAGACACATCCATGTGAATACCTGGTAGCATTTTTGCAAGTCAGAGCACTTCTTTTCAAATATATTTGAATGGAAGTAATCAAATTGTTACTGAATCACTACTCACTACACTCCAACCCGGGGCAATATTTCAACTTTCTCTTTGATATTGACAATAATATATATCATATGATGTCTCCCTCTTCTAAGACTTCTCGTACAGGGTAACTTGTAACCGGAGACAGAGTTCAAGAGGAATTACAAGGAATTTTTTATAGGGAAAGATACTTCGAAATAGCTATATTAGCTTACACCGGGCTGGGTACAACTCCATACTTTAATGCAATTTTCACAAATTTGTACTTCGTTAGATGATAGAAAAGCAACTCGAATCATTGACTATCCTCAATGCACGTTGAATATGACTCTCTTTGACTGGAAAACCGAATAAGCAACTGTTCACCAGACTCGAATTGCTTTGCTGCTGCAAATTCCCCAGGCATTTTTACAATTGTCGTAAGTAGCCTTACCCCAATTTTCTCTCATAACGAACTGCCATACCAGTTGTGGCTATGGAAGGTCGACGTCGTAGTTTTTGCTCAAGGCAACTTTTTTCCAGCGAGGCACATCATGCTATCAAAAAGCTATTTTGCTGGTTTATCTTGACTTGTATTTATTCCATTTGTAAACGCGAAAGACGAGTAACAAAGTGAAAGGGAAGACAGATACACTTGTATATGTATAATATTTAAATGATGCTTTTCACAACACTTAGCTCCTTCAGGGATTTTATCATATCTTCATTCTGCAATGTACAAAAATGACAACAGAGAATGGTGTGACAATTGACAGCTTCTCGGAGGAATCGCAAAAAGTAGAATTTCTACTTTACAACATTTGTGTTGCCTTTTCAACTTGTGCCCCTTTTACAAGAAACGAATCCACTCTCGTATTTCAAAGCCAACTTTGTTTGCAACAGGCAATAATAAGTATATAAGTGGTACATCCATACGTTAAAGCATCCCTATTTATTAGCATTAATCACTAGATTCCAAATAGTATGTACGAATGCGCGTCTCCTCCTAATAGACAAAACTGGGAGTGGATTAAAGAGGAACAATTGTGTGCATGAGAGGGGAAAAAAGAGAAAGTGAGTGAAAGCATGTTTCACAACGGCAACAGTATTCCCTTTGTCGTTGAAAAATGAGAAAATGAAAAGAAATGTAAAGCCGGAGAGAAAGCGGAAAAGCGTCAGACTATTACTAGGGAAAGAGAGTAGGAATGTACGCGAAACGGAAAAGGGAGAAGCTGAAGATGGGAATGTAAAACAATACTACGATAAATATTCGAGTTTACAGCCCCACAAGTGGAAAATTGGATGTCGCATATTTGTTAGCAACTGGCGACTTTTTTTATCGCTTGGGGAGTACGCATATAATAGGATATACAAAGTAACAGGAAGGAGGTACTCCACATTTTCTCTTAAGCCTCCTTACACACTTACCGTCAGGTCTTACCATGAGAGACGTACCACGCCACGTACGTATGGCTTGCTGAGAAAGAACAGATAAAAAGGAGAGAAAAAATGGGGCAAAGGCACACAGTTAATTTGACCGGAAAATAAAAATTATTGAATTTTGCTAACAGAAAGACATCAGTACTAAGCGCATAAAAAAGTCTTCTTGAAGCAACAGCTTGCAGTGTACTTTATGGAAGTACTGGGATCAAGATTAAATGTAGTTAACTTTCACTACCACCATTACATACGTTTCCAGAGGGGAAAATGAGCTCCAGTGGTGAACAGTGGGGCAGACACTAGCAACCATTCACGTAATAATTTAAGATAGCATTACCGTGTTCCTTCGCTTGTAGCTTTCTCCGGGAAATGTATTATATCTTCGTGTGCCTATATATATGGGGTTATTGCGAAGCTACACGCATTTTATCAACAAGTAGATGCTTTAGAGGGAGGGAAGCTCGGGAAAATCGGGTATTATAACGAGAGAAAAAATTGTGGGAAAGATCTAACAGTATATGGGTTCATTTAGTATTTATTATTGATGAAGGAAAATATACAGAGAGAGAGAGAGAGGCTTTTGTTTCGCAGGATGACATTATTGGCAACACTAATGAATGATTACAGAAGAATGCCGGAGAGAGAGGCTCAGCGGTTTGACACTAACCGTATCCTACAGCGTGTGTACTTTGGAAAGAACTGTGGGTTGGCAGTTTTATGATTATTATTAGTGCTTTCGTTTCATGTAGAGAAGAAGGAAACCAAGATACGGTTTTGCTGTAGTGAAAGCACGCGTGGTACTACTACTACGTAAGCAAGCACACATGTATTCACTGGCAGTTAGTAATAATTTATGTTGTACACATGCATAACCACATTAGCGCGCGTAGACGGCATATTATATTAATTATTAGCGCTTCGTATCTTTATATTTTGTAAGAATGCCAATAAAATCAGGGTTCAGTTACTGTCTCGTTGTTCGCTGTACCTTTGTACGGCAAATACGGGGATATATGAGCTGTTCGCAGGTGTACTAAGGTAAGCTGGCGTAATCAGCATGTTCAAAAGTTGTAATATGTGTGCTTATTTAACAATTATGTCTCAACGGAGTACTTTCCGTGAAAATATCTAAAATTAATGACGATCATGCCCTCGAAAATCGGGACTAACATTCTTGATTTTACACTTTAGGTTCTCCTCAGGAGCTGCAGGGGTTGTCCAATCCGCCTGCTCTGTATTATATATCTTAATAGATCTCTCCCAAAAAGTCAAGCTGATTTAGTAGAAACGGGGAAAATATGTATCCATAAATTACAGGTGTACATTTATTGCTCAGTAAGCAGTGAAATCGAATTTGGATGTCCCATTCATTCTACCTAATCAGTATCCCTGTTCTTGTCGAAAATTTCAGGCGAACTACGAAATTTACGCATAGGTAACACGTATTCGCGTCCGGGTAACTTTCTAATACGCTCTACTAGATAATAAGTTTGTTCGAACAATGTAGTGTGTGCACTTTAACAGAAAACGTGTCAATATACCGATACGCGATGACGACGTAGAAGCACTGGGCGGGTTAGTGGTGCTGCTGGTACTCCTCTGGTAAAACTGCTAGGAGATGGTGTGGTCTTGATTTACTAAATAGATATTATGTAGCTTTTACATTGTCACGACGATAAAAACCAAAGAAACCTTTTAGTTTCCATCATCCTGATTCAATACGAGTTAACTTTGCATGATTATACTCCCCCCCTTTCCCCTCCTATCTTACCACAATCATGGCAGGAGTAACCTTCCAAAAAAACGCTAAATTTATACCACACATGTATATACAGCATATATTTATAAATCTGGCGTACTTAAATAAATAGCGTGTCGTGTAAAAATCGGGTAATCGATGGTATAACGTTTTCATGCCCATATAATGCAAAGCCGCCGTCGTCGTCGCCGTCGTCGGGCATATGTTAGTAGCGTGCAGAAATGAAATATCACGGCACTTGGAGAGTTTGTACAACACTTACAAAAGGTGAGATTCTAAATGACGTATTATTATTATGAAGGGAGATGGTGTCTTAAAAAGCCAAGTCCATATAGATGGATAAAATAAATCTTGGATAGCTCCTGTATAATAGGTCAATATGAATGACCTTCCGTCAAGTTGTTTTCACAGCTACTTAAGCCGTAATATATTGGGCGGCTGAGGGCTACTTGAGAAAAAAGCCGAAATTTCATCCTGAGGTAGTTTCATCAAAAACTCTTCCTGGAGGCCATCGATATTTGTGTACTTTTATGCTTTGAAAAAAATGGCAATAAAAAATGGATAAACTTGTAGTACTGCCGAAGTAACGAAATTTGGCAACGTAAAACCAAACCACTTTGGCCGACGGTAGTTATACCCGTAATATGCTTTTATTAGAAAGCATTTTAAAGCGATTTTACTCTTCACCGAAGAGAGAAGAAACTATATTGCTTTTTTCTGCCTCACATCTCTTATAGCATCAGTTTGTGTGATCGGCTGGCTAAATCCTTGATCTTCCCATTGCCCCAGTTTTTTTTCGCTGGGGTTTGCCGTTGAGTTGTGTAGTGTGATACATCCTCGCTGCTGTCT
>JAHZNE010002548.1:0-16903 GCA_027744055.1 Callyntrura sp. NNG-2020 | reverse complement strand
CGCTATTTTTTATATAGAATCACTCAACTCTATTAGACTTTACGAGCAGTGCACAAGAAGATTCAATTAAAGGTATCCATGGGTTAAATGAGCGCACGAGGAACAGAACAATATTTTTAAACTTTAGATCCTATATGCTAATTTGCTTAAACAATAAATAGCTATTAGCAAGGTAAAAATAAATATAATATCAATGCAAGAAGGTTGTCGTGTCCAGTAAAAGTTTAAAGTAATCAATATACGTTTTTGGAGTCATATCCATCTAGGTAACACTAATAAATAAACCATTGCTGCTATGGAGAACACCAAACCGGATCTAATTTTTCTTTACAAAGTATTTGTTGTTTCGCGTTAGCAGTAGTTACAAATTTGATTCATTATCTTCTTTGTACTTTATACACCTAGCAACTAGTCTAGACTAGTACCGGAGCATGTGCGCATTGTATGTATTTTTATGCTGCATTGGTATATCCTATTTCCTATTCATTTACCTTTAAAATTGTATTCTATTCTAATCTTTTTGAAGTTCAATGGCACTACGACTTACTAATTGAGATGAGCCAAATACGTAAAACGAAGACAAGAATGCTTGATTGGTACCTACACGCACTCTTTCAAAATACACACTTTAGAATGCAAACGTCTCGACCTTCTAATTTGTTTCTTGAACAAATCACTTAACAAGGATGTTATCATCGTTGATTGGTGACGATTGGCATAATGAATGGAATGCCTGTACAGTAACATTGACAAGTTGCAACAATACCAAAACTTTTTATCGTTTGTGCTGTCATCAAATTTCCTGTCCGCAGGCATATTCAAATTACGTATCGCGCGTTTCCAAATCGCCAAGACTTGAAATGTGCCAAGCATAACTCACGTTTGACGAATAAAAATTTGGATTAGAATTGGAAGTCCTTTTAGGTAACTGGTAACTCACGCAACAGCCTCACAACTACCTCGAATTCTGCTAACGGTTCTGTTACGCCGTTTGACAGTAACCTTAGCCTTGTCTTGTTCATCGTAATCTATAAACTATATGCAAATGACTACTACGAAATAGTCGATGAAAAATTAAATGCAAAATGCAAGCGAGTTGGCGAGTTCTCTCTGTCGGTGTACAATCTTTGGTAGTAACTAGTAACTACAACCCCTACAAAGATGAAACTTAGGCGGCACACGATTTAGGCAGTTGATTTGCTTACCTAAAATTTGATTCCAAAAATGTTCCAACTTTTCGATAATATTTGTAAACGTTTTTATAGCTATCACGTGGCGTGCTTTACTGATGTGAACAATCATGTTGTTTTTTAACCAGAGGGCCGCGACCCAATCCGATTATGCCTACCACTATTACTATTAAATAATATCTTGTTATTTAGGAACTCGCATTTGGATTGCGTCACATGCCTTAACTGTACCGTTAAAAATGCACTTTTTTGTTTACGACGTATAACATTTTTGTACAACAAGCTGCATCACCAACAATATCATCATCACACAGTATTGGATGCGCGTCACAACACAACTCACAACTATTTTGAATGGATTATGCCCTTTACCTGGTTTCTCAAGTTATGTTACAGTTTTTAATGGGCTACAATTTAAATTTTTTACCTTGCTTTTTGTCTATTTTGTCATGAATTTATGTACACTACATCCAACATCATCATGATTCATGATTACAACGACGATACTTTACAATGCGCACAGTATTGTCTTGTAGCAAGTTTTTCGTCACACACACAACTACAACCAATATTACTTTTCCAAACATAAAATGCATAACGTATTATAGCATTTTTATCCTCATCACTACAACTCATAAGACACAAAATGACGCTCTACCCTTCTCAAGTGTCCGTGTGTGTGTGTACTGCTTATTGACGAAGTGAGGGAAAACTAGATTATGAAGTAAAACGAAAAACATCACGAATATTGTAATTTTTCAGCATTTCTTACAAGCTCCCCCTTTTCACGATGTACATTAAATTGCAAAAGAATTATGGTCCAATCTATCCGCTCCATTACATGGTTAGTAGAAATAACGAAAATCGAAGCAAAATGCAAAATGTAGTGAACTGGTAAACAGGTAAACATTACACTACTAACTACAAGACAGCCATCAATCCTTATAATACTCTGCTGCAAGTACTATCAACAAGCAATTTTTGAAGGATAATTCGTTCTAGCCTCCCCCTCATCATCCTCACTCATACAACAGGTGTTATATCATATGAACACTTGTGCGTGTAGAGTACGTTACAACTTTGACGCAAATAAAAGTAAACGAAAAAGTAGATCAATAACTTGATAAAATATCAATCTTTCCTTACAGACTTATAAATGCTTTGTACAATGATGTGATGATGATGACGGCCGGGGAGTGATATTTTTATTGGCTGTACAACCTGTGAACAACGGTGGTGATAGTAGCCTATATTTAGATATGTACATATAGTGTGTGTGACTGCACCTTAAGTTTGACGAGCTCATTATCATTTTAATATTACGTTTTTTCATTGTGGAAGGGTGAATTCGCTTGTCGTGACACTATAAAATATTGAAAATATTGAAAGGTGGGAGTTGCAACAGTAACTGTTATGCGTTGTTATTGCGTATTACCCGCACAATTTACAGAGATAACTTGACGAAGCGAGAACCAACCTTTACCTCTCCTATAAGGTATCTTCCTTGTACTATATATTTCCATAAATTAGTCGATATTATTCTGTAGAAAAATGGTGTTATAGACACAAACCACATGGTCGTAAAACCTCTCTCTCTCTCTCTGTTCGGATACGGCGATGATCACTGTAACTTGAGGTGCGTACCAAAGGTCTTCAAGATTTGGTTCATTTATTGCGTGATTTTTACTTGATAGCAGGAGGCAGCGACAAGTGGAAACTATGTGGAAACATAAAAATAACGTTATCACCCCGTCATGGGTGGGTTTCGTTTTTAAGGTTTATTCACGATTCTCGTGTTTTTAAAAAAGTGCTCAGAAGGACTTGACACATGATTATGCGGCAAAGTCGACTGCCTTTTTATAACTTCTGTGTGTGCTGCAATCAAGTCTTTTATCAGTTTTTATTAACATCATTCACGTCAAAGAAACCACAGGCAGAAAGCATGTTCATTCATGCGCCATACCGTCTTGTAGTAGTGCTTATACCGTAAAATGTCATGTTACACAGAACAACACTTGATGTTATATAGGTTTGGAAATTGTTGGAGTGCCAAACGAGATTTCACTGGTCAGAGTGGTCAACCAGTCATTGCCAATTTGTACGATCAAAATGACCGTATGCATACGGTACGGTATGCTGGACTGATTGTGCCAGCTACTAATACTTAAAACGTGAACTTTTATAGCAGCATTTGTGCTTATCAAGCTAAAATAAATTTAATAGAGCAATTATTCAATTTTATTTCAACGATTGACGACAATAATTTGGCCTCAATAAAAATTATATGATCACAAAACGTACATAAAATGTTTTAAAAACGTTTGACACTCACGTTTACATCGGTTTGCTGGTTGCATGAAGAAAAACTCAGAGTGCCTTCTTGGAATCAAAGAGATAATAAAAGAATTAGCGAAGGTCAAGTGAACAAGGACATTATTTCAAGTATGTATGATGTGCGTCTCTGTACCGTTAATAAAAGAATTGGCAAATGCTAGCCGGTAAGTAAAAAAAATGAGTGGCTTGTGTACACTAGTGCACTGTTGGCTCAATTTTGATTAATTTAATAATACAAAGAAAAAATTTGTCAGTATCGTCTGCTAATTTTTAATCAATCAGCAACAATAAATCATATTGCTAATATACGCCTCACATTAGAAATAATTGAGAAAAATAATCTGATTAAAAGGGATGCTTGAAATTTAAAATAATTTTTCACACATTCCCCCAGACACATTCATTACTCTCGTCATTGTTTGGCATTCATTATTATTATGTATTCATGGGCCATTAATCAAAAATCAGCAGAGAAGAATATTGAATAAAAAAACAATGGATAACAATGCAACAGATTGTTTGACTGACCACCAGACATTGCGTCTATTAAAATTTCAAGGGAACTTGATGTATCATGTGACCAAATTTTGAACACCATTGACCGGCAGTTTAAAAAAAGAGGGAGTTGGGCATGCGCATGGTAGTACTTGCTTTGCCCATTAACAACAAGCACATAATTAGTGGAGCAGGTAATCTTGCTGTACTGATTATTATCAATTGTGCAATATCGGTGTCGTTGATGGTGGTAGTTCAGGGCTCACTATTATTATGTAAATAATGGAGGCACACTAAATGGGCTCAATGGGAACTTTTGTGACGGTGTCATGCTGTTGTCTGTGTATATACTTGCTTACTTTCAGTGGGAAGTCCCAAGACGGGACCCAGACAGGTGAACAATAATCCTGCATAAAAATGCTGAGTAAAAGTACAAAATATCATGTTTTTACGACCATGACGATGGAGATCAGTATACAAAATACAGTGTGTACTTTTTTATACAAGACGGCTGCAAGTAGTAATGGGACCATACAACATACAATTGATAATGATCATTGATGCATAAAGGTGATAAATTAGGAGAAACGAACGAGTAACACAGTGACTCTCTACCTGTCTTGTTACCGGTAAGACCTTTAGAAATTGATAGACATGATTTACAGATTGGAATTGCATCTTCAATAGGAATGCATTTTTTTCGTATTCGCAAGCTTAGCAAATGTTAGTGTTTTCGTGAAGTAGCATTCACCACAACTGGGACCACAATCTCTAATATTAATAATAATATAATACAAGAGTCGTAATAATATTCATTGACTCAGACATCAAAAGTGGATGTGTCCACTCCCAACTAACATCACATATCACGCTCACTTATTTACAGGCATTGCCTTTTTGCCTTTGCACCTTCTCCGCTGTTGTCTCAGTTACTACAAATTCAACCTTCCACTTCTACTATATTGTGAGCGATGATCATGATGATGACAGACATCTACACACAGACACAGCAGAAAGAACAACACGATGCGAGGTTTAAAATTGAAGCAACAAAGGTATTATTTACTAACACGTACTATACGTACTACATATAAGTGCAAGTGATAGTTAGTGAGTTGAGTGATATGGAATAATGCAATATACAGTAAAGCCTAAAGCGATTGTTTTACCGTAGCTGAGGTAGATGTATCCGATCATAATTAATTTGCTTACGAGAAGAGCAGTCCGAATTTAGTTAATGATACAAAGGAGCCGCTGACCGAATTATAGTTGCAATGAAGTTGAGTCGATATGGAAGAATTACTGAGATACAAATTATTTGACAGGCCTGGGAACCAAAGCGTTGCTTCCGGGCAAAAATTCCCAAATTAATCATGCGTATGACATTTTCTTTAGGGGATGGTTTCCTTACTACTCATGTAAGGACTGTGGTGATTGATGATTATTGATGAGTATAATCCCTACACGGAGGCTAATACACTAATCATGAATAGCCTAGTACATTATACACACTATGGTTATATTATAATGACCAAAGAAAAGTTGCATTTCGTAGTGGTATCAATGGCAACGATGATAATGGCAGGACGGACGGACAAACTAAGAATACCTTCCTTGGCATTATATAATAACGCTTTTTAATTTTTTCAGCTACTTGACCATAAACAATGGCATCGATTGCAATATATTTTATTTCGGCGCAGTGAGACACTGTGATTTTGCGATAGTAAAAGGAGATACGTGACTGGATGTTTTTTTGAATAACCCAAATGGAGTCAACAGTCAATTGATAATCTTTTTTCTTCTTTGAACTTCCCTTTAAAGAATCTCATCAGCAAAAGTGATCATGTCTTATAGTTTTTGCATAGTTTAATTTGTACTTTTCAATGTTATGCAATAACAGATAACTATTACTATATAACGTACGTTAATATTCAATATTGACGAATCAGACGATAATGGCTGTACATTTTAATGTAGAAGGAATTTTTTCGCCGATGTAACAATGTTTGTATAAAGTTGACATTTTATCCCGTTAAAATGTCATTTCATTGATGGCAATAACAAGCGGCATAGATTAGCTCTTGTCGTTCACTTGGGTTGTGACTCCATCATCGTGATCGTGATGGCTGCACTGCACTTGATTTTCTATAAGTCCTATTTTTAAACAAGCATGTAACGAGCAAATGTGCAATAAGAAATAATAGAAAAACGTTGACATAGGTTGACGTAACACGTAGTAAAAATGTGTCTGAAATTAAACCGGTCAAATTGCGCAGCGCATTTTTTATATAATGTAAAACGAGACCATGATAAGACAAGACAATTAAATGAACCATTAGTTGCATGCCAACGTGTTGCAGTATTTATTTGGCTTAAAAATCGTATTGTCACGTCATTTTATTACTGTAATCAAGGGAGCAGGACAATAATTATGTGTTTAGGTATTTATTACGTTAGGCAGTTTTACTTGAGACACAGGCAGGGCGCGATTGACAATAAATATTGTCAATCGCGTCCAAGTGCTGGTTATCGTACAAAGAACATACCTAGTTAAACTGAACATTATTGCACATATCTATAATTGTCGTTCGATTTTTCTTCGATAGATCCAAGGATCCACCATCCTGTCGACACAACGTATGAATATTAGCGGCCTTCAAATGAAAAAAAAAACAGTTAAACATAGGCAGCCAGCAAGATACATTGCTGCTATACGTACTACTTACTGCAAGCGCTAAGCGGTCGGAGCAACCGGCAAATGAAAAAAAGATGTTGCGTGCGTCCAATGTTAAACTGTTCGCCAAGAAGAAACAAAGGATGAACTGTACAAAGTTGTGTTTTTATTTTGTTTAGCGTGCGTAGTTGTGTAGTCGCCGTCGCAGTGCGTACACATTACAGATGTCAGGCAGACTGAAAACGAAAACGTTAAATTAGCTATTAGATTTCATTATCATTTTATTCAAGCATTGACCTACTAAATTCACTTTTTAATAATAATCGAAAAATGAGTCAATAACGCATTATAACAACCTGTCGAACTTACATTAGCATTTAATATTAACTTACCGTTATACAAGAAGACGCAACACAATAATGATCGATAAAAAAATGTATAGATGATCCTGCTACCTCAAGGGAGAATATGGTAGGTTTCTGTCGCCTTGTGCAGTACTTGTGCTGCAGTGAACATTTATGGTAAACAGTGAACAAAAATGATTATTATTACTAGTTGCAACACGGATGAATATGGTTTATCCTAAACAAACTGTTGATACCAATCATTGATATTTTTTAAGATAAATTGTCAAAAGTTTGTCCACGTTTTTTATTACTGGCTGGAATACTCAATGCCCTTGTATTCTCTGCCGTGTTCTTTTTGTAAACCTCAGAAATCCTGAAAGTAACACAATAACAATTAATCAGTTAACGCTATTGATGGCTTGTCATGTATTTAGCAAAAAGTTAACTTTACAATAATCGCCTGCGCCTTACTTTACCTGCTGCTGTGAAGTTTGACATGGTGAGGTTGAAATTGACATTCTATTTTTTCTATTCTGGTACAACAGCGCTCTGTCATCGTTATTGTGTTGTGACGTGTGTTGAAAACTAAGTTCAATTTAGTGTTTTGGTTTAACTGAAGTAATCGAATAAAAAATATTGTTCTTGGCAATATAGCTGGCCCTGCCTACAAAAATGCCTCAATACCTGCTACCAAAATGCGATCCATATACAATATATATTGCGATTAAACGCTATAATTCTTCTTTCATCTTTTGTTCAACGGCAGGCAACAGAAAGATAACTTTTACCTTGATGGAGCTTTTGGAAACTTAACGCTGCTGTCATGTTCAGCCGACATCATCGACAATAAAATCTACAAGTTATCTCGAGTAGTTTTTCTTCCTCCATTCATGGATAAAAGTCTAAAGGCACTCTCTGCTCTTTTTACTCTAAATAATACTAAACCATCAATCTGTTTCATTTTAATCGAATCCATGCATATAAGTGTTTGTATAACTCACTTCCCGTTGAACATTCTGCAGCATCATCATTATTATCGCCAATTTTGTAGCACTTTTCTGCATTCCAAATTCAAGCCTTTTGTCAGCAAAACTACAAGCATCATTCAATTGGTGTACAGATCATCAGTTACGTACATAAGTGTAGGATACAAAAATTATAAAAAATCTATATTCTTAAAAAAACCACAAAACTGTAGACACGAACAACAATAATCCTTGTTCATTCTCAAATTTGTTTCCTTATGATGGGAAAATATCACATGAAAAAATGTGAATACATCAGAATGTATTGTTCGATTACGAACCGGATAATGCTCACAAAAGGTTACAGATTGTATACAGTTTCGAGTGCTCAGAAACTGTTTACGGCTTACGACATTGAACTTGAAAAAGAAATAACAGCATTTATTGGAAAATCTTTTCTAGTTTTTTAACGACACAAAAAACTCCGACGAGAGGGCACATGTAACAATGATTTGGCTACAATGCCGCTACTTCTTGACTTTTTTACGATTTGAATTTTATATACACGTACGATTTAACTGACATCAGCACAGCCGGAAATCGTGATTGCAACTATGGCGAGAGGCATCATTTTATTAATATAGGTAGAGGTAGTCGTATAAGCGATAGGACTCCATTTAATACATTATGCTATGCTGCCGTTTTATGTTAAAGGTCCCACCAGAAACCTCCTATCTACAAGGGAAGTTTCTTAATGACATTGTCCATGATAAAAAATGCTAACTTCAATAGGATTTCAGTCCTGAAGGGATTTTAGACATTGGCGACGACGACGTAATCTATCCAAAAATATGGTTGTTTGCATACCTAATTTGACGGGCTATATAATCTACGCGCGTTATTTGCATATAAATACATACCTATTATAGCATTTGCAAAATGCTACACAAGATATAAATAAATTGATGATCAGTAATTACGCAGATACTACCTTGATCATCTTCACGACGACTACGATGGAAAAGGACAGATGAAGATGATGCACCATGTTGATGGTGGTAATAATAATGAAAAATATTACAATATGCAGGTGGTATAGGTATAGAATATATTCGCGTCCATGTGTTTACTTGACTTTGGTATGGTCACAGTTACATCCTGCAACGTAACGTCTACAAAAGGGATTGACGATTTGTATGCAAATTTTCATTTCCATTGTTTTCTTGAAAATTTGTTAACGAACTCTGATGAACCAACGACAAGAATATCAACCAACAGAAATCTTGGGGACTGCGTCTTTTTGAGATTTTTCTCGCGTAAACAAAGAAAACGCCAATATTAGCACAGAAATTTCTACTATCCTTTTAGCCCATGCATGTCTGCCAAGTTAGTGCCAACTGCCAACCCATCTTCTGTATAACCTACATATTAACTGCACTGCTACTGCGACTATATGACATGATCATTGCTAATAGATCGTGTCTTTGTTGAATTTTTATTGATTACAACAAACAGTCACGCTGCCGCATTATATAATCAAGTGTGGAAACAAAAACATACGGCTACATGTGGGTAACCAATAACAGTGATCAAACTTGACACACAATGTGACAATCCACACCATAAGGCAATAATTAATGGGCTTGCCGCTTGGCACTGAAATCAACGTGAAAACGTGAACACTTGAACGTTATATTAAAATGATGGGTCGCTGATATTGTTATCTTTTGGAAGCAAGTTTTGAGTGAGGTGCGGTCACTTGCCATATGCATCATTATATCTACCAAATGTTGCTTGTTACCTCCGACCGAGGACGGATTTGCGAGATTCATGCGGAGGAAAACTTCAAAGTCGGAGCAGTTTAAAGTTGGTCTTTGATAAATTATTGCGATCATCACAGCATTGGTACGAATTATGTCCAAATATGCCGAAATTGCCAAGCAACAACATTTTACTCCCTGTCTGTGTACAACAGCTCATAGATAAACAATGGAAAATAGTAGTCATGCATGCGTCTACATCTTTGAAAAATTGCACCAATACTCAAAAACAATGCACTTTTTGTTTCTGTGCACACATATTTTTAGGGCCTTTGCAGTGTGCAGCACCCCAGCAGTCAGTTCACAACACAAGAGCTGGGAACGATGAGAATAATTATTTTGCGATGCACCATGATGATGACTTTGCCAGTATAGCTGTCTTCTTTTGTTGTTGTGGGAATAAAAAATGCTTAAAGGTAACATTACCAAAAAAAGGAACAACAAACCAAATGCGATGATGATGATTCAAGATCCCTTCTGGTTTCGTTCATTGATGATAATAAACACCAATCTCACAGACTATCATCATCATCATCATCATCATCATCATCATGACCGTTCTCCCTTTCATTTTATTCGTCGTTGCTCGTCGTGCCTTGCGCTTGCTTGTAGTAAAGAAGATTACCTGAACAACTGCTAGAAAGAGAGTACAACTGCAACGGTTCTTGGAGTAATTTGTGCATCAATCCTTGTGGAATGATGTGTATGTATTTAATATAGTTGAACATAAATGCTTGTTATATAGTTGCTTTTATTCCAATACAATCGACTCTGTGTTGTTCCTCCTAACAAATCTACTACGACCACAACAACGACGACGGGACACGTATTACTAAAGTCTACACAGCGGATGACGATGACTTTGTAGGCAACTTTAAATGTAGCACGCATAAAAATTTTGCTTATTAGGGCGGAGGTGGCCATTTTTTATTATACAATATCATCCATTCATAACTCTTCATTATTTTCCTTTCGATGTGCATACATGAGATACAAAGCAACTCACAGACAAACCACGTTTTCACATTGGCAAGGAATATGTATAGTAAAACCTAGGCAGTTTCAGACAGGTATACAGGGTAGTGCCTTTATTATCTTATGTGTATAGCATGGATCCTTATAACTGAAAAAATTGTCTGTCCCTGTTGTGTACCCTTAAACTTTTGGCAGAAGCAATAAAATACGTTTTTGCATTGTGGGTAGCTCTATTGTTTCTTGCTAGGCCCTTTCACATGAAGCTAACATCCACGTATAAATAGGGTTGTCACTGGGCACAGAAAATCATTCCAGTACTCGCTTCAGTTCAGTAAACAGTTCTTCCTTATTTGCAAAAGTTTGCATACACCAACAAAATGATCAAGGTAACCAACCATCTCTGAAAATTTAAATTTAGCAATAGACGTGAAGGTGCAGACTTTTGAGAATGGGAAATTTCAGGAAGCTCAAAATTAGAAGCAGCTACGAATTCTATAATTTGTTTAAAAATCTTCTCGTTGCGATTTCTTAAGTTATTCCCTCTCTGATTACGGTTGAATTATATATTGTGTGGAAGTGTTTTGACTAATTACAATGTGAAAAATTATTAAAATTTTTCAGGCTATTGCCATCCTTGCCATCGTTGGCGCTGCCAGCGCTGGAGTCGTTGCCCCAGTTGGATACGCTGCTCCCGCCTACGCCGCCCCAGCCTATGCTGCCCCAGCCTACGCTGCCGCCCCAGTCGCTTACGCTGCCCCAGGTGCGACAAACAGCCGATTTAATAAAAAAAAACGATTGAGTAACAACCAACGCTAATATGCGACATTTTATTTGCAAAAATTTATAAGTTGATAATAATTAATTCGATTAATACTGAATCCAAATTGATTCCCTTGTGTTAACTCAATTTCTTTTCCATTACAGATCGCCCCAGCTTACCTCGGTTAAACACCCCAAACTGTTTTAAACATGCAGTTTTAACCACGTCTATTAAGTTATTTTTTTTATATTAAAAGCAAACCAGAAACAGAAAAATGCAAAAATTGTTCTTCCTCCTTTGAAGTCAACTCATACTTGGCTTCAGCTACCGCTTCCGTCTGTTCTACTCTAAAATACGTTTTACTGTTCATACCTAATCTAAAATCTAGCATTTTGGTAACCTGTGAAACTGCATTTGAAATGTAAACCCCACCCTCACAATACTAGGTTCTGGATTTTAACACAATTTCTTGTATATATTTTCTTCTCTGAGTCCTTCTGTTCATGTCACACACTATCTGTTTCCATGCCTCTGCTATACACATCGTGGAAAGTCAGAACAACCTGTACCTCAGTATTACTCAAAAATGCCTATTCCTCTTGCAAATCTTCCTCTTTTCATTTTCTCACACACATCTTTCTACATTAACATACCTATTTCCTTTCCCTCATTTCTACTTCTGAAGTTCTCCTCTCACCTCTTTATAGTCTTTCAGAATAGTTATTACATAACAATGTGATCTTCTCTGTTGCAAGTAAATGAGTATTTTGGTTGAAACAATAAAAGACTTTTATTTAAGAGTAAATACTGAGTGCTTATAAATTAATTTTATTTTATCGACAAACTCAATAAAATCGATCGCACCAACTCATCATCACATCAGTTAAAAACTGCTTTAATATAGAGTTGGGGTCAATATCTAACAGCGTTGGCAATTGGGTATCAAGAGATTTCAGATTCAGACCCAGGTAGCAAACGGTTTTGTTTTCATTATTCTTTATATGTATTTTTTCTTTTATACTGCAACCAGGATAACCAGTAATTAAGCCCGTTTAGTAATTTGCAAAGAGCTTATTAAAATAACTAGAAATAGCACATACGTTGAACAAATCGCAAATCTTTTTTAAAAAGTGAGATTTTTCCAGCGAAAGAAATAAGCGCAAATAAACAAGTATTGTCTGCATTGAACAGGAAAATTTGCTAAGGTACCATTCATAGCCGACTAATTATACTATATACGCTTGTAACTTCCACTACAACTTTGGAAAAATCGGGGTTTGTCTAACTATTTGGACAAAATTATCTTTGCTATTATAATTGCCAGTAATCCCCTGCTCTGACATTTTCCATAGAACCGCTAATAAAAAAAAATTGTATTTAAATACATAGAAACGTTGCAGACCTTTCTATGTATTTAAATACAATTTTTGTTTTTTTTATAAGCGGTTCTATGGAAAATTCCAGAGCAGGGGAATGCTGGCAATGCCAATACTGCCAAAAGCTTAGGAATAAGTTACTTTAAAAAACGGCGACTTCATTGATGGATAAAGCCAATTCAGGTTGGAGTGGGTAAATGACGTATACGTGGAAACAGTATGCATTTATTTCTTTGGATGCTCTTTTCAGTCGTTTATTTTGGGTCAATCTACAGCGAATGGTAATTTGTTTAAGTCATCTTCAGGGAAGGGCTATAAGAAAAAAGAGGCCATGATTGGAGGGAGTCTATGCCAATGGCAATTAGTTTAAGTGAGTTGCTTTCTGAAGAAAAATATATACTTTACTATAGTATTCACTCGTTAACAAAAGCCTAAAGTTACATGTGGACATGACATTACAATGTTTGCCGTCGCGTAAGTTCCCGCAAAACTACATTTCCATATTTCCATTGAAAAAAAACGGTCAAAATTTAGCAGCTGAAAAAAGTAATTAAATATGAACATTTGCATTTTTGTAGCAACAATTAAATCTTGAAAACAGTACTCCGTTTACCGAGTAAATTTGTGGAATAAGTTGTAATTTAGCAATTACAAAATGTTTGAGTTGGACTCTCTCTGACAGAATTAAAATCCCGACAGTTTTCCATGTTTCCGATTTTCGTCAACTTCGTTATATTATATATGGGTAGCTAACAGCGACTGTATGGAAAATTTGCCAACTTTGTATGCAAGAATCCGACAACCGGAAATCCAAGGTAACACTCTTACCTGTCATTAAATCGAAAAATTGCTGATTTTGATAAGTATTTTCGAGAAAAGAAAGCAAACCCAAATGTCACTTTTTTTTAGGAGGAAACAAATGTTAGCTTTCCCCTCAGAGAGACATGACCCGGGAACAGATATATTAATTTTTAAGCGCCATAGAGATGCACATTATGAGCTGCATTGCAAACAATAAGAAAAATAAAGTAGTGGTAGTACAGTTTTAGTATACACGCTTTTTTATTCACAACCATTCCAGTAACATTCTTTGAATCAAACAAAATGCATTTGTGATAAATAATTTAAAAGCAGTACCATCATGCATTCATATCATATAATCATATCGAATCATGTGATTTCTTCGTCTTGTCTGCTTTATTATTGCAGATAATGCATTACAATAAATTCAAATTCACCTTAATATTTTCTTTACTTTCTATCATCTCTGATTATTATTACGAATAATATTATTGAGTTTTTCAGCGTGGAGAATCATCCGTAACCTGTAACAATATGTATATCATTAATAATGAATAACCTAAACAGTGTATTGTTAAGTTATTTTTTTTACCACCCCAGCTACATTCTCTGCAGTCGTGTGTGTGCACGAATGAAGGCGTATTATTTGCTCGGTTTGTTTATCCCTCCATAGCTTTCACTCACAGTCTGCGGTAGCACTTTTACGAATGAGACAGTTTTGTATCGTAATCGTCTTAGCATAGTCTTAACCGTGTACGCATAAGTACACATGATAAAATTATTTTATCCTCATAATCTAAGAGTACTTGTGATAGCTTTTGTGTCGTCAATTGATTGTTGTAGTAATCCAACCAACTCCACTGACGGTTTTCACCGTCAATGAGAAAATTAAGAAACACTACCAACAATCCACTATTGTTATCATCACAACTTTTGCTTCATCTTAATTAAAATGGTACATCTTATAAGAGAGACCTCCATATAGCCATATAATGTGTGTATGTCTTAACCACTAGATAACAAAACTTGGAGCAGTTTTCTTTAGAAATGACTTCAGCCAACCACCAGAAAGAAACGTAGAAGAGTGTCACACACTCAAAACTGAAATACCTTCAGTATATTTGTAAAACCAAACTTTTCGAGTGCTTTGACATTTTTAAAACACATTTGCTACACGTACATTGTACATACGTACAATTAATTTATAATAAATAGCATGTTGATAGTAGATTCATAAAGATAACAAACACACACCCACATCAATATAAATATAGATGTACAATTAACCTTTCACCTTAGTAAATACAAAAAAAACGCAAATGGCCTTAACTTTGATAGTTACTTGTGTCTAGATTGAGTGACATATAAGCTTCCTATAAACAGTGCTACAGATTACATATAGTAACTGTTGAAACCACTTAATATATATTTATGACTTGTGTATCATGCGCACGTTAATACTACAATCTTATTATATATACAGTTATCAGGGGGTTAACAGTAGTAAGTTTATAATACAAGTGACAGTGACCAAAAATTTTGAGACGTTTCAAGTGTCCAAACTATACATTCATATACAAACATCATCTTTACTTCATCCATCGTATCTTTAGGAAATATACACAACATAATGTGTATTCGTATGGAATGTTTTGAAAGGTTTGTGGTGATATTGCGATCGGTTTCTTCAAACCACAGTGGTCAACATGGCATAAAAACGAGTACACAATTTGTGGGTCCAGTCATTCCACAATCCTTTCTGATTGATGCTATTATGCTGTGTCCTGCTGTCTGTAAAAAACTCAACACTGTTCTTTCACTCTAATAAAAATTTATGACAATGTAATCTCATGTTCCTCAAAGTTCAATATTTGGGGTTAAGTTGAAGTAGAAAAATGAATTAGACAAAACACATGATTTCAGTTCAAAGTTGTGATGTGAATAAATCAGAACAATAACCCATAAACCAAAATACTAGTTTAAACAAGGTCATTGTAAACTAATACTGGTCCCTAGTCCGCCCTATTTTGACTCAAAACTAAATTTTGTCCGAAACATTCAAAATAAGTGGACAAAGTATACGCAAACAACCACGCGTTACATTGTTGGTTTTTGTGTAGAAAAAACTTAAAAGTGGAATGTCAAGTTTGACAATGATTTTATTGTAACTTTTATAGAAGTATTTAGTATCGCGGGGCAAATTGACACGATATAAAAGTTGTTTAGTTTTGGATAAGGAGTCGATTTATGTCACGTGTAGAAAAATTCTTTGAAAATTGTATCAATCCCAGAATACCATGTTTTGGAATTGAACGTTTCAGAAAAAATTCAGTTGATTAGAATCAAAGAAGCAGGGAGAAACCATTGGCTTACGCTGACCAAAATAATAATAAAATTAAATGGAGCAAAATTAAGTGTCGTTATTTTACCAATCTTCATTTTAATCAATTCTCATTATCTCATTGGTTTATCCATGTATTTCACCATTTCATGGATGTAACAAACGATGGAACTCTATAAGATATAAATGCTGTAATATCGCCAAACTCTACAACATCGCTCTTGCGTAGGTAAAACATTATGGAAAGCACAGAAAAAATTCGAAAAAACTATCAATCATAAAGCTATTATTTTTGTCAAATCGTATGGAATTTCACAAATGGAAAAATCAAAGTCAGAGTAGTCACCCTTGTATTGATTTTTGACATATATTTTTGGATTTTTGGGAGTAAATTCCCATAGTGACCCGAGGTATTATCAGTCCAAGAATACTGTAAAGTGAGAGTTTAAGGCCATTTCAGCATTTACAGCTTAAAACGTTTCATAGAAAAGTAATCCAGACTTTTAATGGCAAAATTCACGAGATTTTAAATGCAAATTGAAGATATGAAAATGGTAAATTGGTCCTCAAGGGGAGCATCTCACCAAACTCAACTCTATATGGCTCATTCTTTTTTTCTTCAAAATTCCCGCACACCTTCGACTAAAGTTTTTTGCTCATTTTGTCAAATATGCTTATAAAACAGGGTAAGTATGTATTAAGAAAAAATGCAGAAGGAATGGTGAGATCCGCCGGGTTCTATATAACATTGAATGAGTAATTTTGACAGAACATATTCAAGGGATCCAACTTGAAAATAACCTTGACAATGTAAGGTAAAAA